>VYZP01028948.1:8235-50884 GCA_013400635.1 Hypocryptadius cinnamomeus
ACATATAAATCCTCACTATACATGAGTCCTCTGCTTTCAGTGCAGGGAATACCTACTTACAATGGGAGTATCCTCTAAAAAAAATTCCAAGACACCATTTCACCAACTTGCATACCTGTAATTCAGTTAGCTGAATGCAGCCACTAACCAGCTGATGGAAATGCTGAAACAGATGCCTTTTTTTGCATTACTCAAGTTACCTCTCAGCACAAATCNCTTGTACTTTGTATCATTTGTGACAGCACAGGAGGGAGTCTAGAGAAGTTAGAGAAGGAATATCTCAAAGAAGGTATCGGAACAGCCTTCACTTCAAGAGTAAGAACTTCTGTCACAGCCAAAATTCTCTTCAGAATGGTTTTAGAAATTAAGATGCATGTATAGTACCTTAAGATTGTATACTTTATTCACTCCTTTGTAACAATTCTTTTGCCTTCCCTAGCTTTTCACTATTTTACTTTATTCCTGTTCAAGTGCAAAATGTCATGCAAGAGTTCTAGCCACATACAAGAGCAAACTAAAACTAAAACTTAACACAAGAAGCAATTTTCTCAGCTATTTTGCTTCTAAAAACCACACCTTAAACATAACAATGATATCCAGATATTCAGTTTTAACTAAATTCACTTGACTAGAGTATTCAACTACAAAGAACCAGATATATGCAGTTAATTCAGTAAGCTCCAAACAAAACAAACAACATAACCTCTGGAGATATTGCCAGAGGTCAGGATAAACCAAGCTCATCCTGTGCCTCAGTAATTGTGGTATTTTCAAAGAACGAGTTTATCTACATTAAGTACCTTATTAGGATGCATACTAACACAACTGGCATTTGGAATCTTTGTGGTCTTTAAAAAGTACCTGGCTCAGTAAGATGTACTTAACAACTTGCAAGTTCTACATTAAAAAGCATTCCATAATTTATAGGTAGTAAGCCAAACAAAACCGCCTTCAGCTAGACAGGAAAAAAGTAATACTGTACAAATACTGTATAAATGCATTTGCAATATCTGAGTTAAGACTATTGTTAAAAACCACATAAAACTATTTTAAGTTAACAGAACATGATAACCACATACATTTCAGAGTTTACTGTGTTCCTTAAGATCAGCTAAGTGCATTCATTTGTTTTCCATTATCATGGCCTTGTTTTCCTTTAATACCTATCTGCCACTTCACAATATAAAGGCATTTATAATTGGCACACATTTTCCATTCCAACATTAAATTCCACATTCTACTGTAACCCCACTACAACTATTTGTGGAAATGGATAGTAATTAACAAATAATGGAGACGGGCATTTGGGAAGGCACACCCTTCATGATCAGCCTTAGTTACTGTTTACAATAGCAAATCTTAACTATTTCAGTATAAACTACTCTAACGATTCCGTACTCAGCAAGTCATGAGTTGATGTTAACAGCCATGCAGTCCAATTCCTGACTTCAGAATTATCACTGAGAGACTGAAGTTACAGCATTTTATTTCAGGATTTCTGCAACCAACACGCCTAATTCAGAAAAGCAGCTTTATTTACCAAGTTTACTGCAGAATTTCATCAGATAATTGTACTGAGAAACATGTTAGATGAGTAAAATGTTTAGTTTAGTGTCCCTCACCATCCTGAATGAAAGTCCTATGTAATTTTGTTAATCTACATCCAGACCTTGCTCACGAAAAAACAAGCTCTTTTTTTGCAAGTGCTTATCTTCCTGCATACAGATGGAGAGAGACTTACATGGACAAGTTAGGAGATGGAACCCTACTATCATCAGCTAGGTTCCCAAGGTGGCTCAGCGTTGAAGTCGAACTGCTCTCTATAAAGCACTTCTCCTAAGCCCTCCGGATAGTTGTAAACTTGATCAGAGATTTTGCCCTGTAGGGAGAAAAATGCACACAAAAATAAATTTCATAGCCAGAAGAGAATAAAAGCTTTATCATAAAACATGTAACAAATGCCTTTTCAGTAGTGCTCTTAAAGAGGCTTGCAACACCCTACCATGAAAGTTTATAATTACATCAAACACCCAGTTTTCAAGAGTTAATATAAACTGAGCCAGAACAAGCCAGATGTACAAAGAATTGCTAAAACACATGAGATTGCTTATTTTACTTATCTTTCACAGTCTGAATGAGAAGATTTCCAAAACTAATGGCAAAGATCTCTACATGATCCTGCTGTAGGGTAGTATGCCTTAACACTGGATTACTCTCCCAGAAATGTTTTTAACCCTGTAACCACCGCATTCTTCCCCTCCCCACTTCCTTTCTATTTTAGAATTCCCTTGCCATGTTCCTTCTCCCTCTGCTGTGAATGAACACGGCATGTGGGTGAAAAAGCTATGTGGGTGAAAAATAGTGCTTTATATAGTGAAACTGAACACCACACAGACAAATCCAGAAATGAGCAAGACAGTAAAAACAAAGAAACTTATGCTTGCCTTCAGGAATGAGGAAACATTTCAGCTGGCCCTTAAAGGCTATTACACACATCACCAAATCAGCATTTTAAAGTACAAGGCTAGCTTACTCAAGGTAAAGCAATCACACAAACAGAACAACGAGCATAAAAGCAGTCAAGGAAACATTTATTAGTTGAGAAGTTACTCCTCCTAAAAGCAACAATAATTTTCATGGAAGTAAAAACACTACCAAACTGGTCACATGCAAACCCAACATACAACAAAGTTTCTACAAATTCGCTGTGATATATAGCATGAAACAGAATGTACCAAACTACTGTGAAAATGAACCTTTGCTACTTCCGTTATTTAAGTAATACTACATGGGCTGACTACAAAAGCCTGACTTCTAGGAATCACCCAACACAAAAGATCACCTTCACAGCCATGTTAGTTAAACTCCTGAAATATACTTTTCCACCTGTTCTTGCTATTGGAAAATTAAACTAGTACACTTCATAAAGTACTGCATAACACACAGAGGTAATGCAACTTGAGGGTAACTGTTTCACAGCAACTCCCAGAGAGCAACCCCTGCAGCTTTACCACATAAATTAGCATTTACTAGCATGCAACATTAAAAACAAACCTCAGTGCTTCAAAATTGAGATATTACAGAATTTTGCCAGCTAGAATTAATGTATATGTATTACATTTAACCTTATCCTTTTCTTTCACTAAAGCAAGAAGTCAATACCATTTAGTTCTGCACACAACAGTTTTACAAAAGGAAGGTGTTGCCAACATTTAAAATTAACTGGTAGTTACACTACTTCCTACTGCTGTTCTGATTATACTCAAGAATTCATACAAATTTTCCAGTAATAGGAATTAAGTTTACCTTTCTAGCCAAACAAGTCATTAAACACAAGTGCTTCTAGGTAGAGCACATTACCTTCAGTGCAAAACTTAAAATGCAATGCTTCAGCCAAGTATCACCTGCGATATTATGCCAATAAATACTCTCCCATGTCCCAAAGAGGAAAGTTTACAGTGAAAATTCCTGTGGAGCAGGAATGAAACCCAACAATTTTCTGTAGCAACAGTAAACTTTGAGCTGTGCCGAGATCTAACTGTCTTTCAGAACTTCTTTTAAATGAGAATTATTTATGTAAAGGATCTACACAAACATTTATAAAATAGTCTGGCTGCTCTTTTTGTGCAGCTTTGCCACTTCTAAACATTCAGAGGAAAATGGAACAATTTGAGCCTTTCCAATTGCAGAGACTTTAGCCTATTTTAACCAGCAGAAAGGGATTTTGCTGTCAAGTGGCAGAGCTGGGCTACTACCACTTTAAGTAGAAGTGTATTAGATGTCCATAACCCATATGGGCAAACCCAGTTTTACAAAAATTACATGTTATCAACCACAAGGAAGCATTCCTTGTTTAAGGGTTTCAAAGTAGGCATAAAAGTATTCTTTGCTAAGCAGTGAGCTTTGAGTTGTGGGAATGGTCAGCTCCACCTTTTAATATTCAAGTGACACCCATATGCATGTGTTTATCTCTCATCTCTTGGTATACTCTACAAGCAGGTTCCTGAAGTTTGACTACAGCTCAAACAACAACAGCCACAACTCACCTGAGGACCCAAATCAGCCCCCAGCTGTCCACAGCACACAGTTTTGTCAGAACACCTGCATCCCTGCAGCAAGCCCTGTAGGTGTCCAGCAGGGCTGGGCTTTCTCCAGGTGAGGGGGTGGCCCCCCTCACCTCCCCATGTGTAATGCCAACAGGTCAACAAAACCAGGCATCAATACATTTTCTTAAAAAAAAAAAAAAAAAAAAATCCACTGCATCCGTTTCTGAGAAGAGACCCTTTAGTGGCTTGAGCTAAAATATCCATTAACCAAACCCTAAAAATCTAGAATTACAATGACCTTGCACATTTACACCAAGTGACAGACTCAAAGGCACCAAAGTTACTCTGGTTCAAGGTATTTTTGAGCTACAGTAAGCCTCTTCCAGAGCAGGGAGAGGACACTGTGGCAAGGGGATCCCCGGGGTAAGCAGGTCCTGAAGGAAGCACAGGTCCCTGAGGAGTTTTCCCATGAACCACACTCTCGCTACTGTGCTACATCAACAGCATCTAGAGCTGAAATCTACCATTATACCTAAATTAGCGCACTACACGATTAAGCCTCGCTTCTAGGAAGAGACAGTCTTAATTCTCCTCCAGAGCACTCTGTCTCCCCTTTAATTTGGAGAGATGGAATAATTTCCAGCAGTGCTGCTGCAATCACACACCTGCAGCAGCCTTCCAGGGAGAGGCACAAGCTGTGGGTCCAGGGGCCGCCTGCAGTGCTGAAAGGCAGTAATCCTGCCTCCAGTAAAACTGTGCCCACAGGAGAAACATTCCCACAGCTGCTCACCACCAAACAACACCCTCCCCCTCCCAAAGACCCTCTTTTTTCTGGGTTTTAACAGCCTTCCCCTGGAGCTCAGTGCCTAGCGGGAGGGATGGGGGAGAGCAGGCCGGGGGTCTTGGCCTACAGGAGGCAGAGAAGGGAGCTCGCCACAGCCAGAGGCACACGGGGAAGGGGCTGCCTTGTCACAGGCATCAGCCACAGCAGCAGCAGCATTGTTCACACGGTGACAGGAAGGAAAGAACTAGACTGGACCAGTCCAGACTGGAACAAACCCCTCCTACCATCACCATTATTCACAACCCCCACCTCCCCCCCAGCACCACTGCCTCCCACGTTTATCCAAGGAAGAATAATGGACAAGTGCAGTGTCTTCAGAGACACAAATCCGGCAGCCGGGGAGGGCAGAACAAGCAGGGCAGGACTACCCCCCCAACCCACTCGCACACAAGAGACCCAATTACGCATCTGACTAGACGGTAGGCATTTCTACGCTGTTTTATTGGCCTTCACACTGTGTTTTCATTCAGGGTGGCTATAACCGACTGGGACTACACAATTGTATCCTGGTTAGTCACCGGAGATTGCTGCAGAGGTCTGAAACGCAGTGCTTCTCCTGCTTACAGGCACAAGGCAGCTGAGCTGGATTTTGTACTACAGGAGATGCACTTCAGAAAGGCTCAAAAGGTTTAAGCTCACTTTCTTCCCTCTTCACCATAACCAGGTAACCCCCAGTACACATAGGCATCTTCATGGGCTCAGACTGATGACTGGAAAAGATCTGCAGTGCTGTCTAGTACCCAGCCATAACAGCATCCTCTTCAGCCACACCACGATCCTGCACTTGCACTGTCCCACTTATGCACGCATGAGCTCACACGCTCACCGTGCCTTCAGCTCCCCTACCACCAGGAACAGACACCTCTACTGATCTCCCACCGCTGTAACTCTGCTGACCTCCTACCAAACAGGGAACAGCACTGCAGCCAACACACACACACTTCGGCTACCCCAACATCCAGGTACATACACTTCACACACACAAATTCAGCTGTCAGCTGAGCAGGAACCAGAATCTCTTCTCCAGACTTTCCAAAAGCTACTAGTACACCAGTGGCCAAATGGACCACAATACGTTGGCAGAGGCAGCCAAGCCAAGAAGGTTGAGATCAATCAAGAGACCTGCAAAAGGACCAGCGGCACCAAACCTACTACTGCTACACTAAGGGTCTGACCAAGGGGAAGGGTAAAGGGTGCACCGGTGAAATGACCAGAGAACTACCGCCCGGGCAAAGGGAGGGGACTGCTAACGGGAGGGAAGGGCTCCCCTTCCACATGCCGGGTGACCCCACGGCCCTTCTGCGTGAAGGCAGTCCCGGAAAGCGTCACTTGTGCAATGCCCTTACGACTCGTGCGCTGCTCTGACAGCCGGCGCTGCCACCCTGCTCCTCGGCGTGGCCCTCGCTGACCATGCCGAGGAGGAGAGGTGAGGAGGCCTCGTGAAGGCGTACCTCAGGTGAGGGGAAAAGTGGAGCATGGCAGCGGGAGCCCGGATGGATAATCACGCTCACAGAAGCACAACATGGCCCCTGAGAAGCAGGCGAGGAGACGCCGCGGCCATGCCACCAGCACTTCTCCTGCCTCTGCCCCCGTCAGGCTGCCCAGCCCCGAAGCCTGTCACACACGGCTGCTCCCGGGGGCTCGGGGGAGATTACAGCGTGTGGGTCACACGCGTAAGGGACCCTGCAGCACCCGCACCGCAGCCCGTGCCGCCAGCCCAGGCTGCTGCCACAGGGCATTGGGCAGCCCCTCGCCCTGCGGGATCCAGGCGAGGACGCCCCTCGGCCCCCGCTCCCAGGCAGGGGCGCCCTACGAGAGGGAGCAGCACCCGGTGGGCGCGGGTCTCCAGCCGCGGGCACTGCCCCGGCTGCGAGGGGGAAGACACCGCAGAGCCCCCCTCCGCAGGAATCCGCCATGTTAGGGCGGCCGCCGAACCCCCGCTGGCCGCGAAGCCGGCGGCCCCGCGGCCCTTCCGCGTCCCGAGGACTGCAGGAGAAGGGGACCGGCGGCACCGCCGCAGCGTTCACCCCGGTGCCCGGCCTCCGCTCCCGCCCCGTCACCGCTCGCACGCAGCGCTGTCCGCCATGTTAGCGCGGCGGCCGTTGACCCTCCGCCCGCCGCCGCCGCCACCCTCCGGGGTGCGGGGGTCCCGCTGCCCGCCCGCTCGGCCCCCGCACTGCGGCCCCGCACCGCCCGGCGCGCCGGGGGACAGGGGGAGCTCCGGTTCTGACTCATTCCGCCGCTCTCCATCTGCCGCTGCCAGTGGCAGCCGGTCTCGCCCCACGGCGCCGGGCGGAGAAAGGGCAGCGGGAGGAACCGGTCCCATCCCCAAACCTCCCCGGCAGTCACCGCCACGGTACTGCCCGCCGGCTGCCCCTCCGCCCTTTCCGGGCACCATGACCACCGTTGCCCGTCCCTCCCTGCACGGCCCCGAGCCCCAGGCCCCGGGCAGAGGGAAGCCCCTAACGCTACCACCCGCCGCCGGTGACCACGGACGCTCCGGCCCGGTTCGGAGCTTGGGGTGGGCGTCGCCACTGCTCCCCTCCCTCACTCCCACCACCTCCCCCACGGGCGGCGAGAGCCCCAGGACTCCCGCTCCGGTACTCACGTGAGATAACGGCCCGAAAGATTTGGTAAATCGTCTTCTCTTTTTAGGCGGAATTTTTAAAGAGGGATGTGGGAACCTACAGCAGAAATACAGGCGGCGGCAACGGCGCCTTCCAGGGCCATAGGCTGCGGGGGCGGCCGGCGGGGGAAAGCGCAGCGCAGCGCTGGGACCAGAGGGCACAGGCGAAGAGAGACAGAGCCGGAGCGGGCCGGGGGCTGCGGTAGCGGCGAGCGGAGACGGGAGCGCGGCCGATGAGCTGCAAGCCAGCGAGCGGAGACACGGGGCGAGAAGAAGGAGCAGTCGCCGGCAGTGCTTTTATAGAGCGGGAGGGTGGGGCGGGACCTGGGCCGTCGTCACCGCACCGGGGGCGGGATCCACCGCCTTCCCCCGCCGCGGCGGCCGGGGCGCGCTGGGCAGGGGAGTGAGGCTTGTGTCCCCGGCGGGGCTGCCGTGTGTCCCCGGCGGGGCTGCCGTGTGTCCCCGGCGGGCCGCCCGCCCTGGCTGGCACCGAGAGTGCTGCAGGAGCGGTCAAGTCTTTGGTTAGCTCCTGACACAAGCCAGGGCAGGGACACGGTCAGCATCCCCCCGCGATCCCGGCAGGTGGTTACCATACGTGTCTTCACACGGCATCTGGGATCTGTGCTTCTGTCATGGTTTCCAGTAACCCGAGACCTAATCTGTGTCACTACGACTTTATGGAGGCGGAAGAAGAACCCAGGGTTCAATGGTCAGCCAGAGGCCTCGTTCACCGAGTTAACAACAGCCTGACAGCTCGCCCTGATTCCCTGGGCATTGATAAGCTGCTGATAATACTCACCAGAGGAAACGAATTACACTGCATAGCTGGCAGCCTCAGTCTCCCAGCAATTTCAGCCCTTCAAGAAACCTGTAAGTAAATACATGAATGGAAGGCTTTAGGTGACCCATACAATTCACAGAGAGTTTCACTGAAGCTCTGGGACATCTTCAGTTCTTTCTTAACGCCCTTATGAGGGAGCGTTGCTCAGCTGCAAGTAGAAAAGGGCCACCCAGAGATGAGGTGCCTCAGTTAGACATCACAAAACTGTTTCATGGTGGAGCTGTGGATGAACCCTGATCTACCAGCCTGGCTCTGCCATGTCAATTTTACTAAACCACACAGGGCTGCTTTTTAAAAAATTCATTCCAGCAATCACGATTCTTTCCAGACACCTAAATATGTAGATACGCAGTTCACTGAAACCCACTGAAAGATATACTTGTTCCGGAAAGTACTTCTTTCTCTCAGGGCACATTTATTTTCTTTTTAAAAGGTTAGTACAGTTTGCAACTTTTTTTCCAAAGCAAATTTGAGTTTGTTTAGTTGTATAGCAGAGAGAATTTAGAAGAGGAGTGAATAGATACACACCTGTCATATCTTCACAGCACACAGAATTGGAGTTTGTTTACTCTTTTCATCTGTTACCACATTCTCTTTTGCAAATAATTTTAAATGAGGAGGAAGCAAACTCAGAAGTATATGCCGTCCCATTATCATGTCTCCTTTTTTTGTGATAAAAGCACTTGTAGGTTATAGATGAAGTTAGTAAAAGCAGGTACATTGATTAGGAAGTCAGAAAACCTCTTACATACACTTGCAACAAACCCTGTATTGAAGACCAAAAATTCAGTTTTACAGTTTACACTGCTGTTTTTTCAGGTCTGTTCTGTATTACACCCTTCATCAGTGACTTACTTGTATTTTGAGTTCCCATTCCAGAATGCAAGTACAGGAGGAGGGATCAGATTATATTAAAAACCAAAACGAAACCAACAAACAAACAGACAAACCAAACCAAACTAGAAAAAGCTGTAGAGAGATAGGAAGAGAAATTTGGGCAGAGCTTGGTTATGGTACAGTAATTGTGAATTATTAACAGGCAAAGAAAGGAGGAAGGGACAGAGGGAAGGACAAAGGTTATAGTGATATATACAGAAGAGCAACCCAGAAAGCTGTATTCATTAGGAAGGTTGATTTTTCAAAACGCATCTTTGGAAGGGATATAAACTAGGAAAAGGACTTGACTAGTTTGGAGATGTTACTATGTATTTTATATATGTTCTTAGAGATCTCCTGTTGGTAATACTCAAAGATATCCTAGTGACATATGAGTGATCTCACTGGCACATATTACTGCCACATTCATCTTCCCAGGAGGGTTTTTGTTTTGGTAGGTAGGGGATGTTTTTAATATTCTTATCAGGAGTAAGAAAACAGATGGACTATTTAAGAGGAGTGCATAGTCACGTAGGACAGGAAAAAGAACTTCAGTTTGATATGCAATTAATTGGGGGATCTGTCAACTATTTTAAAAATGCATGGAGGGAGGGAGGATTTCCTGCTCGTGAAGGAAGCAACTCTTGAAAACAGAAACATAAACTTCATCCTCTCAAATCTACTGGAAAAAGAAGAGTGGCACACTATTAGGGAGAGTACAAGACTGAACTGTGTAGTCACTTTACACAAAATAAGAAAAAATGATGGATGAATGCTTTATACAGTGTTTCTGCTACTACAGATGATATTAATGCAGAAGTAGAAAACTGATGCCACAGCTCAATGTATATGTACATATTTTAGCAGTCCTGTTTTGTCTGGAGAGGCAAAATATAAAAAAAGCTTACATAAAATTTCCTTCTGCCTCATTTCTCTGCACTCAGTTTTAATACTTGGATTCCTAACATTGTATGGCTCCATAGCCACATTTTGTAGGTTAGTAGAGTAAAAATTTACATTTTCTGCTCCAAAGAGACAAAGTGAACAAAGCACAAAATGCATCTCCAGCTCTGAGTTCCTCTTACTTCCAACTGTGAGGCACTTCTACCATTTTGGGGTTTTTTTTTTTGCCTCCACACTTTCTTTTCAGTATGGTTCACAGTTGGAAGTAGACAAAATCAGGTGTTATCCCTATGACGCAGATAAGCCAGAGCAGGAAAGACATCCTTCCCCACCTCATCTTTTGGAGTGCAAAAAATACTCACTAATGAGGCAACCCAGTGGCCAGGAGCTCCAGATTGGTTTGGACAGATGTCTGAGGGCTGCACAGCCTGATGACCTTCCCTGCTAATCCCAAGTGTTTTCTTCTCTTAAGGATGTCTTCCTAAGGGCTCTTTTCTCCTCTGGTTCTCCCATTTCCTCTCCCTCTCGGATGCTGCCTCTATCGACACTCATCAGTAGCAGGGTCGGATTCCACTCCTGCAGTGAGAGAATGAGATTATTTCCTCCTCCATCTCCTCTTCCTCTTCCCCTACTGCTGCCAACTCCTGCAGCGGTCAGTGTTTTTTCTTAAAGCCTCAGGTGCAGGAATTACGTGATTACGCAGGAATTTCATCTTCCATTGAAAATAAAATGTTCCTAGCTACTGCAAACTCAGTGCAACAGAAGACAAATACAAATAATGATCCACCTTCCAAACTAGGGAAAAGGTTACTTCAATTTCTGAAAGCTTGGACTTGAGAGTCTATGTCCTGTTCCATCTCCTTTTACGTGTAGTGGCACTCGGTATAGTTGACACTGGGTATAGTTAAAAATCTGTAGCCATGCAGCTGAAGCACTCAGCTCTTGGGGTGGGAGGAAAGAATCAGTCCAAAGTGCATTTTTGTCTGAGCTGCTCAGGGCAGGAATGCCTGTGCAAAGGGAAGAGTTACGAGAAAAAGAAAATTAAGGCTGTGATAGCTCAGATCCCTCATACCAACAATGACATAGAAATACTGGAACTTCAGTAGTTCCTCTTTTTAGTAAAATAATCTGTATAAATAGGACCTTGTAGTAGTAGTATAAATTGATACTCTGATCTTCAGACCTTTTTTATTGCTGCATACTTTGGAGCTATCACTGTTCCAGCCAGTTGACAGAAATGCTGATAACCAGTTGGAGGATGATTCATAATTATTAAAAGCTCAGAGGCAATGGGAGGAAAGGCATCTCTGCCTTAACTCACAGGGACAGTCACCTTTCACCTATATTTACTGACTGTTTTTCTGGATCAAAACAACTGGGGCAAAAATAGGGTTCCACCTTTCTGTTGGTTTCAGAAGAGTGTAATTTCTATGTAGAATAGTTACAGGATAGATCTCATACTCAAACCAAGTAGTTTACACAAAGTTAATGGAAAGATCAGCTCAAAGCACAACATAAAGACATCACAAGTAATTAAAATTAAATTTGGGTTGTTTTACAAGGTCAAATAAAAAGAGAGAAAGAGCAAGAGAAAAGTCAGTTTTGGTTTAGAAGTATTCAGTGATTGATTTACCATAAGCTGATGGCAGTTCAATGCTAGAACAATGTCAGCTCCAGAAACTCTAGACTGGATGGGCAGAAACTAAGAGAAAAGAACCAGCCAGAAACCAGGTATCACATCACTGCTCACTCACTCCCTCACCAATGGGACTGGGAGAGAATCAGAAGGGTAAAAGCTGGAGAACTCATGGGTTGAGATAAAGACAGTTTACTAGGTAAAGCAAATGCCACTCACACAAGTAAAGCAAAACAAGAAAAGAACAAATCACTGCTTCCCAGGGGCAGGCAGGTGCTCAGCCATGTCCAGGACAGCAAGGCTCCATCAGATGTAACAGTTCCTTGGGAAGGCAAATGCTGTCACTCCAAATGTGCCCCCTTCCCTCTTTCTTCCCCCCACTTTTTTTTACTGAGCATGATGTCATGTGGTCTGGACTATCCCTTTGTTCAGTTTGAGTCACCTGTTCTGGCTGTGTCTTCTCTCAATCTCCCATGCACCTCCAGCCTCCCTGCCAGCATGGCAGCATGAAAAGCATAAAAGCCCTTGGCTCTGTGTAAGCCCTGTTCAGCAATAACAAAAACATCATTATATTTGAAGCCCTGTGTTCAGCAAAAATCCAAATCATAGCCCCATACCAGCCATGGTGAAGAAAACTAACTCTACCCCAGCCAAAACCAGCATCATCCAAGCTACTAAATAACAGCCATTTAAGAGAATATTCAGCTGTGAGCATTACCTGAGAGGCTAGCCACCTGCATGCCCAGTCTACATTCACTGGTAAAGAAAACTTGAAATATTTAAGTATCTGCAACATGATATGGACTTTTTACTGTAGGAAATGTGCCGAAGTTGAAATCAGGTTAGAAATTACTTGGGTTCATTGGGTTCATTGTGTGATAGATTTTGAGCTGTCTATTAATCACACCCATTCCAGTCCTCTTATCCAGGTGCAATGGATCATCACCAATACCTGAAGGGTCAGCTGAAGACCAAAGGTTATGTCTCTGTGGAATTTATCATTTCTCATTGCAAATATCTCTGAATTGGAGAAGTGACATGGAGTTCCCCTGTGCAGATAAACAGGAGGTGCTTGTTCCCAGAAGAGTGAACTGGTCAGCAGCAATAAATCAACTTTAAAACACAACAGTCCAAACACTAAAGCAGGATCAAGTGGTCTGTGTACCATGCAAGGAGGTTAAAAGTATGCATATCATGTGCTGTGACTGATGGTTACTGAATGGGGAGATTCTTCTTATTAACTTTTTTTGGAATGAATACTCTCTCTGTTGTCATTGGTTGCATTTGCAAGAAGTTTTTGTTCCCAGATGTTTATTCTCAGCCCTGTACTTCTTGTGCAAGTAGTCTTCCTCAAATGTGATCCTAGCTTTATGCAATGATTAAGAGTTTTTTCAGGCTGCTTGACTTGCTAGTTGTTCTTGACAGTCACGTTTCAGCTTTCTGAACATGCACATGTTCGTCTCATGATTTCTAGTAACAGCGTCCCCTGATAGCCTCCAGTTTTGCTGAGCTTCCCCAGACTGCTAGGGCATTTTGTCAAGAGTGAAGACTCACAGTCTTCAAAAGAGAGATTTCCAGCTAACCCCTGGAGAAGCACTTTCTACTTGTCAATGTCTTTCATCACCCTCCCAGCTCTGAGAGGTGGTGATGATCTCCCTCTTGTTATCCAAGAGCAGCAAAAAGGGAAGTGGTCTCTTGAGATTGCACTCCTGTGCCATTGGAGATGCCTCCAAATGTGTGCCTGTGTTTTCTCTCACTGACAATGTTGTCTCACACATTTTGGGGTTGAGAGAACCACAAGTCAAGACAGAGGACTTTCCCACTAGCATGAAAGGAGCATGACTCTTACACAAAACTCTAGCAAACTCCTCTGCTATTTTAAAAGCAAGTAACAACACATCTGAAAAGCAAAATTGACCCATTTAATATAAACCCTGTAAATCTTGTTTACTTTGCTTGCATGATTAGAGTTGTTATGTTAGCAGGAGGAAGATGAGCAGCATGTAGCACTATTCACTTCCCTCTGTGTTTGAATTTTCTGTGACATATACATTTTTCCCTTAGAAATCGAAGGCTTTTTTAAAAAATAATTATTTTTTCTTCCACATAAAAAACCAGAAAAACTACAGATTATAGGTTGGCAATAGTGGCCAGCATGGAATAGTTACCTCTTTAACACAGCTCAGAGATACAAAAGGATCTGTCACATCTGTGTCACCTGCATACAGAAAGAAACAGGGTGTTGTCATGTCCATTTGGTTGTCAGCGCACTGCAGGAATGATGCTGCTGGTACTCAGGGTCTTCAAACAAGTTGTTTCTCAACATGCTTTTGAGTCCCTAATTGTACTCAACCGAATTTGATCGTTACCTCAAGAAATTGTGTCCATGTGCCTTCTAATCTTTCTCTCTAGGGCCTGGGCCTTAACGCGAAGATTTGTTTTCCCAGCCTCAGTCTTTTTGTGGTCCTCAAAAATGAGGAAGGAAACCCCTTTTTAATTTTGTTGCCATTAAGATCCCTGATCTTGTTTAGGACTTGAGACATCATTGGCTCAAGAATGTGGAGCTATGTCCTGGCTCAGATACATTGTTGGAGGTGGAACAGTAGCTATGGATATCCTCTGCTCAGGGTACTGTGTCAGTGCTGTCCCCCGGCTTCGCTATTTCCAGCCTGATTTGCAGAAGCAACAGGAAAGTTAGCAAAGCAAGGCAAACAGTGCTGGGTTATTTTTGTTACACTCCATTTCCTTGCAGCTGGTCAAAGTACTCAGTACCTTCCAAATCTGACCAGATAGAAATGCAAGTGAAAACTGAACTTGAAGTGAGCACCAGACAGGTCTGGAGCAGTGTCTTGTGTTTGATGCCCTTTGTCCTGCCCTGTTTCATCAGCAAGAATGAGCAGCTTTTTGTGCACACTCACATCAGAAGATGTAAGTGCAAAGCCAGAAGGTCTCACCTATTTTTAACGTCTCCCAAACCCCAGGGCAAGACCCAAGGAGGATATTGTGCAGGACAATGGGGTCACACCAGCCAGGAAGCCCAAGGACAGTGGGGGCTGTAGCCAGGGCCCCACTGGGTGGCTGCAGAGCAGAAAGACCAAAGGGCAAAGAGCTGCTGAGATGAGCTGAGCTGAGCCTTCAGCCTGGCCAGTGCTCAGGGGTCCTGGCACCAGAACACCTCTCCCTGCCGTGGTGTTCTGCCATGTCTCTGCTGTTTATCTCCCTGCAGAGAGCTCCCAGGCCAAGGGACAGCCCCTGCAAGCTCCGCTGCTGCAAGGAGCAGGGAGATGGTCTGACTGAAGGATGATTTAAGGAGCTATTACTGGTACCACTAAGCACACTGCAGTGGCCGCTTCCTGCGTACTTACTCTGCATCTCCTCATGAAAAATACCACCTAAACTGGACTTGGGCCATTAGCTTTGCCCTGTGCTCTTACACTGGGATTTGTTTCTTTTTATTAGATACAGTTTTCCAAAGGGACAGATAATTGCTGTTCCAGCTTGAAACTAAAACAAAGAAACCAAGCAAAGCCACCATCAACTTTCTTGTCATGTACAATTTTCTTGCATGATTTAGAATTTGTTTCCTCTCTTTTCTCCTGATGGGAAATGTGGGGTAGGGACCCAACACAGCATCTGGGAAGCTGCTGTAGTCCCATGGCTGAGCTGGATCATCAGCTCAGGTGCCACAGGGGCTGGAAGGAGAGATGGCTGCCCCCATGTCATCCATCATGGGAAAAAATGCCCAAAGCAGTGTGTATTTAAGGTTACCATCTTCCAGATGGCCCTTTACTCAGAACACCCCAATATGTTGTTAGTTATGGAGCAGGGCTTTGGGCTTAGGTTTGTTGTGAGAAACCAAAGGCGTGCTTACCATTTTCTGTGATAGCAGCAGAGTTTAAATGAATGATTATAATAATAACTGCAGAGTGTGTTTCTGAGGTTTTGCTACATGTAAACACAATCATAAGTGTAATCAATGTCAATGACTTCCATTTAATTCTCAGACAAAGTTTGCTTTTAAATACCACACCAGATTTGACACGGTCAATGATAAATGGAATGCAATTAGTTCTACTATTTGCTTTGATGATATGCTAAATTATTTCTTACAACAGACCATTTATTATCCAAAGCTAATTGTGATACTCTTACATTTAACAAATCTAATGTATATTAAACTGTAGCAAACTGATAAGTTTCAAAATTAGATACTAAAGGCTAGAAAAAAGTGATTCCATGAATGAGTTTCATTTAATAAATCCTTGTCATTGCTCAAGTCATAAAACCTTAAATTGGAAGAGTTTTATATGTATTTCTCATAATTGCACAAATAAAAAAAATAATTATGCTGCCACTTAGTGATTTGCAGTCACTTAATGGATATTTAATCATAAGGAAAATGTTCAAATTTAAATGTTCTTATGGCATTTTTAACATAATGCATCTTCTAATTGTTAACAAGAAAATTATTCCTTTTTTTTTCCCTCCAGAAATTTATTATGAGCTTACCGTAATAATTGAAAAATTAACAAAGAGAGTGTAGTACTTCAAAAGACAAAAGTAATTTCCTAATTTTCCACTTTGTGTTGGTTTTGCATGGCCTGGTTTTTGGTAGCAGAGGGACCACAGANATTCCTGATGCACTTCTGCCTGTAATCCAGTGGGAAACCCAGACAGAGACAGAGGGCCCTTACTTCCAGGTTGGAGCAGCCTTCCTTGGAGAACTGCATCCCAAGGAAGTGACCAACACCACAGAAATTTTGGGACGATTGTGTGCCTGTGGGAGGGACTCACGTTGCAGCAGTTTTGGGAGGACTGCTGCTCATGAGAGTGAATCCACATTGGAGAGGTTTGTGGAGAACTGTCTTCTGTGGGAAGGGACCCCGTGGTCTCACAGGGGAACAACTTCTCTCCCTGAGGAGTGGAAGAAAACCTCAGGTGATGAACTGATCAAAACCCCCATGCCCTGTCTCCCTGCACTGTCGGTGGGAAGNGGGAGGTGCAGTTCTAATTCCAGCCAGAGAAGAGGAGGAGGTGAGAACATGTGAGGGAAACAAGACGGGGACACTCAGGTCAGTGGAGAAGGAGGGGGAGGAGGTGCNGTAATAAACTCACTCTGAATCTCTATGGTGAGCCTGTTTTGCTCTTGGAGTGTTTTCTCTGGGTCCTTAACTCATGAATCCTCTGTTAAATTTTACTCTCCTCTGTCCAGCTGTAGCAGGGGAGGGTGAGTGAACAGCTTTCGTGGGTGCCTGGCATTTGGCCAGTGTCAAACCACAACACACATATATCCAAGTTTTCTCCTATCATCAAAAGGCAGGTCTGTCCAATCTTGATTTATATTATTCAAAGTTTCAAAATAATGCAGGCATCAAATTCTGGTTGTTGTTAGAGAAAATACTTCCATAACATGAAGGGTTACAAAAATGGACAATTAATTCCTGTTTCTGTGGTTACCTTAATAAGAGCAAGCCAGGCCTACACCAGGCTGCTCTGCTCCAGTCACCCTGCACACACTTGTCTGCCCCCTCCCAAACACCTCCTGCTCTCCCTGTTCTTCCTCCCTTCCTTCCACCCACACCTGGCTGCAGCCCCTCCAGGCACATCCCTAAATCTTACACTCTTCTGCCATTTCCTTAATGTTCTTCCTTCTATTTATCCAATTCCTCAGAGATTTTTTTCTCACTCTAGTGCCTTCTCTCATTTTCTGAGCTCCATGTCTTCTTGCTCCTTGTGTGCAGGGGTTATTCTTGTCAATAGTTCAATCCCCCTGAAGATGATAGAAAGAGTTGACACTAGCAGTGAAGGAAAATTTAGAAAATAGACCAGTGTTTCATGATGAACACTTGAAAATATCACAAATATCATACTGGTCTCAGTAAAATCTTAAAAATTAGCAACCATGGATTACCCCTTCTGCCAAAGATTACATAGAAATAAAAAGGGCATCTTGGCATTTTTCCTTAGAAGAAAAAGATGTGCCCTAGACATTCAAATCATCCTTCCAATTTTGTTGTCCATACAATGTCTTCATAAATCTGTTAATCTTGAATAAAAACAGATGCAACAGGGAGATTTGGCTTGGGAAATTCCACTTGCAGGACCACAGCTAAAACACTGCTGTGTTTGGTAACCTTTACTTTGAGGCTCTGCCTCATTCTTTTCTCTGTAAACTGTCTGGCCTCTAAGTTCTGAGCAGAAGTATATTCGCATCATCCAAATGACATCCTGTCTCCTGCCAACATTTTGCTGGGATAACTTTTCCCTTGAGGCTCTCCATCTAGATAAAAGAGACCTCCACAAATTCTGCATGAGTGGCCTAGGGCTGCCTGAAGCTGCAAGCTCTGCTTAACGCTGCCTCTACACTCCATAGTATGTATTCATCACCCCTATATCTTTATTCATCATCTTTATTCATCTTTATCTTACTAAGATTCATAAAGATTTTTGACAGATGATACATACCTTCTAAACTTTGGTTTTCCAACAGAGATATCAGAAAGTGGCAGAGAGCTGCTTCTTTTTCAGTTTGAGGAAAGCTGCAGGCACCAATAGTAGCAGTCTATCATTGCAGCAAAGGCAGTCCATCATACTTGCTATACCTTCCACTCAGCTCCAGTCAGATATGGCTCTGTGGTTTTAGCATTACAAAGTCTCTGCATTTCTCTAGAGTAACACTCATCTTTTTCTAGAGAGTTGTGTTAAAATGACCCACCTGCAGAAGGTTTTGTCTTCAGATTTTTCTTCCAAGTAAAAAGGATTTATTTAGCAAATAGAGTCCTCTTCTTTTGGGGAGCAGGCACTGGGTAAACACATTCTGCTCATCATTTTTTTCTGCAGCCGAGTGGCTGCTTGCACTGAGATGAGGTATCAGCAGGAGCTCAGTGATCATCTGCTCTGTTTAGCCGAACAGCACAGCCTCAGCATACACTGTCTTCTCCCTGGCCAGTCCTTGGCAGGCTACTGGGGGCAAAGGGTGTTAGGAGATATGGAGGGAACCTGGGGCTGTGGAGGAGGAGGAAGACAAGGATGGGATGAAGTGAGATAGGATTTCTGCACAAATTGTGGGAAGCAGATGTGGTTACTGCTGCTGTCCATGGGGCAAATTGTCTCCTCCTACCACACCTTAGATGAGCTTCTATGGGCCAATGACACCACAAAGCCATGCAGTTCATGTACCATTACCATGCACCTGAGCCCCATAGGGGAGATCTAAACCACACATTCACATGGCATGTAATGACCCCATGAGTGAAGCATAAAATAAAGGTAATAATAAAGAGCTGCAGTGAAATCCCTCGGGACACTGATGAGAAAGCAGGCAGCTCTGCTTCCTGCAAGACAGGCACTGATTTCCTGTGGTGGCAGCCCAAGCTGTCACTGTGGCTGCCTGCTTTAGCAGGGGATGCCAGCTGCATGATACCATTAGCATTCCTCATCAGCCACAGCTTATGTCTCTCTGTGCACAGTGTTGGAAAACCAGGTCATTCTCTTGGCTCATCCTCCTCTGATAACTCCTCTTTTCTTTCACTGCTGGGAAGCCAAGGATGGTGTAATTAGTTTTCACTAATGTTCAGCTCTATGTGGAACTGCTTTTGTGCCAAGCCAAAAATGAAGTTTTCACATAGTTTACATGCCCTAAGAGGAGGAAAACTGGAGACAAATTTGGGAGGCACCCATTTTCCTTGTATCATAATGATTCAGCTGATATTTTTCAAAATACCACAGAGAATACAAATGACATGTTAAACTTCCAGTACTCACAGAACAGAGAATGAATGAGTGTGATTCCAATGAAAATACAAAGTTAAATACTTACCCTTGCCAGATAACAACTGGCACTGCAAGGCTGTCATAGCAAGCAATCTGAAATCATGCCCTTAAGTAGAAAAGCTGCCCAAAGTAGTATTTAACTGCTTGGGATTTGCAGGCAGATCAGAGACCTGATATTCCAAAGAAGCTGTGGGGGAAGATAAAAATTAAAAATTCAGCCCAAACCCCAGATAAGAAGTTCAGGTTTTCTTAATAATATAGTGGAAGTGATGACTTTTAAACCTGTGAGGAATAAATTTTGAAAGGCTTGTACAGGGCATGATACAGAGAGATAAAGCAATAAACTTTATTAAAGGGTAAGTGATTTTGGGCTGTGGGTTAAATCATAAACATAAATGCCCACAAAGAATTAACTGGTACAGTGAGGTTTATATACTGGTAGAGTAACTGTATCAGTAATTAAAGCTGCATTAATGTGCTTGACTGGTGCTCTGAAAGTGTCACTGTAATGGCAGTCACAGCACCAACTGAAGCAACTAAGCTGTGAGACGAGGAGCTACTGGTTACAGAGGCTCCTTGTCTTTAATATGCTTGAAGTTTGATATGTTGGTACACTCTTAGAAATAACATTCTTTAAATAATAATACATCCCCATCTCCCAGTGTTTAGTATCCACTGCAGTAATTGCAAATCAACCAAATTATATGCAGTATTTTAGGGGATAAAATCTGAAGCAGAAAATGCTTTAGCAGTCATTCATGTCCTCCCATCACCAGGGGGGCTCTTTGGAACGAAGTACACCAAGTTTCAAGCCACTACATTGTATTTTGGGAGACTGGGAAAGATCGAAGTCACCCTGAAATTACAGTTGGATGTGATGACACTAGAAACATTTAAATTACTCTTTTTCAATTATTTAAGTTAAGAAGTCCTAAACATGGCATATAAGCTGTCCAGACCTCTGAAAACACAGATCTGTTCCTTCAGTTAGGTGAGAATTACAGCTCACTGGGAGAAAAATATCAGCCAGGAAAGTTTGCAAATACATTTAGTGGGACTATTTGTGCTCCTAAAGCAAAAGAAACATTAAAAAAAAAAATCATACTCAAGCATAGGTGATCCTAGTTGCTCAAATTCAGCACAGTCATTTTACAGAAGCTTCAGATACATCAGCATTATTAAAATAGGATTTGGCCCAGAAGGCCACACATCCTTTAAACTTGTCATAACAACTCCAGATATAATGGAAGCCCAAGGTCAAACTATGCTTCAGATATGTGGTCTTAGTTACAGATACATTTGCCTTATTTTTCAGCTTAATCTCTTGCAAGCCATCAGGTTTCAAATAAATCCTGAAGAAATAACTCATTTTGCTAAATTCAGTGATCTATTACCTGCTTCCTGAAGTGAATTTCAATTAAATAAAAGCTACTTCAGTGTTACCCACAATCAGTACCAATGTGATAATGGATATCATCTCAATCCTCTATGTTGTGTGAAAACAGTACTTTGGTTCACAAGGGGGTAACCACAATTTCATACGTATACAAGACCAATACTAAGGATTTAATGGCTACAAGGATGCACAAAGAATGAATTCAAAGAACCCCTGGACAGGAATCCTTCCTTGAACTATTTTCCAGATTTGAGCCTGGAATGTCAATTGTGCTTAAAATGTAATTTGCAGCAATGAGTGTTTTACCATGACTGGGCTTTTCTTATGCATTGCAAAAAGGGAGATAAAGGAGCTTCTCTGACATTGTTAGGTCCAGATTCTTGTAGCCTACGTGCTTTGGTGATATTTAGACTATGGAAGTATGGATGGTATAAGTAATGGTCTTTTGTAATGCAGCTACTGAGATGTTAGGAAGAAACCTAAACCTTGCAGTTGCTTCCTCTCATAAATCAAACAGTGCCTCTTTCACTACTGGAGGTGCAGAGTTAAGTCCCCTCTAGTTAGATCTTGCAGTAAAAAGAATCACTCTGCTTTAGAAATTAACTCTGGAAATAAAAAAGTACAAGCAGCTACATTTTTTTAATGTTTGATACATATCTTCAGGGGAGTGGGAGGAGAGAAAAAGAGATTTCCAGGTTCACAATATATTAGAATAATTGCCCTTCTAAAAACATTGCATAAGATAGTGAAATAATTCTGGTTTGATTCATTTATGACCATGGGTTTTCTTTACAGATGGAGGGACACTTCTTCCTGCTGCCAGCCCTCATCCAGCTGCTGCTCCTGGCACTTTGTGTTCATCCAGCAAACAGGGGCTCACATCCAGGCTCTAGCAGGCCATTGATCAGTTACTAACACTTTCAGCTGAGTAAGACTTCCATGGCAGGATAAAGTGACAATAGCAGGGGAGGCAGATTGTAAAAATCCTACCAGCCATAGTAACACGCACTGAAGGACAGCTTGAGTTTGCATATTAGCTTCTTTGTTTGTCCTTCTCCAACAGATGATACTTCTATGGCATAGTAAGTGAGCAACATTATTTGGTTTTTGGTTTTAATTAAAAGCTAAGTCCTCTTCTATTCTTATTTCTTGCAGCTAGCGATCTCAAAAGTTTTCACCAAACAGTTGTGCTAATATTCTTGTACTCACATATCAAGAAGTGGGAAAAGTAGAGAACACTAGAAACTTAGAATCATACGGTATTCTGAGTTGGGAGAGACTCAAGAAGATCATTCAATCCAACTCCTGCCAAAGGGCAGACTAAAATGTAAACCATATACCTAAAAGCATTGTACAAAGTCTTCTTGCCCACTGTCAGGCCTGGGGCCAAGAGCACATCCCTGGGGACCTTGTTGCAGTACAGATCTCTGAGCACTCAGCCCAAAAACCAATGCAAAGAGACCTTTTGTTGACAGCACTGTCATGGAGAGTGCAAACCTTAGCTGTGGTTGTGCAATTGTGTAGCAAGGGTACGAGAGGATAGTAATTAGCTGTGTAGGAAGAGAAGGTCTGTGGGACTGAGTTTAGGCCTCAGGCTCTGAACAAGAGCCAGCATGGTGGAGCTGCTCAAGACTGCTTAGAAGCTGGTGGAGACACTGCCATGGTAACGCCTGCGGTTGTTGGATCAGGTTCAGAAGGTTTGGCTCTAGCACACGTGGCCCATTAATGTTTATGCAGTGTAATACATTATAAATGAAAAGCAGTTCTGGGGGGGAGGTCCTTTGTGCTGCTGGTGATGAGAAGATTCTTTCCACAGTTTCATCTTTAGTAGGAAGAATGGTTTCTAGATCATGCATGTCTCACAAAAATATTGCTGCAAGAGTCTGTGATCGTCATCAGGATCCTAAAAATATAGATGTAACGTCAAGATCTGTCTACCTTTGTGTGCTTTTTCATTAAGAGAATATTTTATATGCAGAACAGATTACCTCCAGCTTATTGCAGTTACACATCTAAAGCATCACAACCCTGAATGTTATCCACGAGTTGTAGTCTTCTACCCAGTACCACAGTGCATACACATCAGTAACCTCATAGATACAGTCAAAGTGAGAAGGAAAATTCATGGTCCTTCTTTTCAATAAAACAAAATTATGAGGTCACTTCTCCCTGCCTGAAGACATACCAAAAATAAGAAAAACACCTGATGAAAATATTCTGAAAAAGGCAGAGCAACAAATGATGCAGTTAAGTGTCTGGCTCTTTGAGCAGCAATACCACTGAGCAAAAAACTATCTTCTCTTTGTGCATCATAAATCCTGTCCTCAGTTCTTAAATAGTTCACAAATAATCTTTCAAAGCAGAACATAAAAACAGTTCCTGGATAGCTGTGTTACAGGGACAAGGGCCTCCTACAGGAGCAAGCCTCACTTCTCCACCATCATCATGTTTTACCATAATCTCCTACACTTTGTGGTACTAAATGCTTGGTACTAAAACCAAAATTTAATTACTGAAAAACTTTTCCTAAAATTACTGAAATTATTTTTAACTGCTACCCCAGAACATTTACATGGCACTTAAATATAGTCCTAAAACACATGTGGCTAGTACAAACTGTATTTGCATTTCCATAGTTGTGTGCTTTTAGGAGCGAAAAGGATTTAGACCAGCAGTTAAGTGATCCTTTAAGGATGATGTAGTCCTTACTGAGCTACTGTGCACAAATTGCTACACACTTTTCCATTGCAATTCAGACCCCTTCGAAGTTCCTCGAAGTCTCTTTAATGCTCAGTGATATGATAATCGCGAGTAAGCAGGCATGGCAACGTCACTGACGCTGCTCGTCTCCAGGAGCCCGGAGACACCTTTGACTAGGGTGTGTTATAGCACAGATGGTTTCAATCCTTCCTTTTATCTCTTTGACACCAGCATGACAGAGCAAACACTTCCAGGGCGTTGGGGAACCTGACACACAGAGCAGGACTGATGCTGTGTATGCTCTTGCAAGCCCCAAACAGCCAGGGACCTGGAGCCACCTCTGGCCTCCTCTGGTCTCATGTGCTGCACTGAAGCTTACTAGAGCTTTCCATCTTAGCTGGGTTCAAAGAAAGGCCAAACTGAATCCCAAATCAAACAAACAAGCCCTAAGTGCCCCTACAAGCTTATCAGCATTGCTGAAGCTTTTCTTTAATTTCTTGTTTGCTTGTTTGTGCAAAGAAAGCTGCAGTCACTTAACAGACTTGGCATTGTGTGTAACTCTCTGCATCAGCAACTAGGTCAACCAGCAGGGTAAAGCACCGTACAAGTGAGAGGCTCCCTCAGCTCAGCCCATGCCTGCTGATTATATTTTGGGAATTAGCTAGGTAGAAGAGAATGTCCTCCCAGGCATGTGCTACCCTGAAATTTTAGTCCATTTGCACCAGTCATTTGAAACCTCTTCTTGGCCCCAGCTGAAAGGAGTGCTAAGCCCATGGCAGCTAAAGCAAGACAAAAACAGTGGAAAGTTCAGGGGGTCTGTCTTCTTCTTTGCTCTTTTCAGCACTTGTAACTACCCAGTAATTAGTCACAGCACCCAACACTATATAGGGCTTGTGCTGTGTTCAGAGAGTATCAGCTTTCCCAAGTGATGCAGATAACTCCTGGGTAAGATAAAAGTGAGAGGATAAAGACACAGGATATTTTTACCTGGACTATTTTTATTTACCATATGAACATAATTCCTCCTCCAGTGCCTTAGGCAAAGACAAATAAAACTGAAAAGATGACAGCTACCCTTACGTCTAGGCAGGCAGAGCTCCCCATCCTGCCAAAGCGTGGGTTTGCTTGCTTCGCCTCTAGTGGAGCTGCCTCTGTTGTAGTGCCATCAGTTTGGAAACACTGCTGCAAGAACATATTTTTGGCCTTCACTCAGAAACTCCTGCCAGCCCTCCACAGAGCCTGGGAGACCTTTTAGGCTGTGAGCTTGCCTTTAAGGGAAAAGTCCTTACAGAATAAATAATTTCTACGTTGCTCTTGTAGCTCAAATGTTCAGATGCTCTGTAAATTAAAAAAACCAAAAAACCAAAAAAAACCCCACCCAAATAAAACTGACAGCTCTGCAGAGCTCCACCTGGGACACAGTATTGCTCTGCTAAGCTAAGGAATTATACCAAGATTACCTCCAAACTCACCCATATGACAAAATTCTCCTTGAATCAGAGCACCAAAGCATTTGTGACTGCACAGCAAATGCAGACACAAAAAATGGAGGGACATTTCTTCTTCTTCTTCTTCTTCTTCTTCTTTTTAATCTAGTTTTTTTTTCTACTTCTTTTTTTAATCACTTTAATCTTCCGTATTATGCAGAATTTGTGAAATAGCAGCCAAGTTATTTACCTACAACCCTGTCTGCCCTTTCCTTTGTACTGTGCCCAGCCATGTCCATGCACGCAATGCCAGCACTTCGCCCTATTTCAGGAACAATAGAGTCAGAGGGGCTTAAAGGAGGCTTTGGGGAAGGTCATCAACAACCTTCTGGAGGGGCTGCTTGCACAGGGGTAGCAGTGGAGCTTGCCAGGGGACATGGCTGTCCTGCCCAGATGGTGTTGCTGTGCACTGCACCTGGCTCAGCACATCTGCCCTGCTTGTTGAGGTATAGTGGGAAAGGACCTGAGCTGTGGGGAGTAAGCTGGCACCTTCACAATGTGCTCTCAGTATGCAGTAGAAGCAATCTGGAAGACATTTTTAAAAGCCCTCCAAGTGCAGAGAAGGGGTAGCTGCACAAAAAGTTTGTACAAAATAATATTGACCTTCAATTTCACACTCTAACTTCCTTAATAACAGCTTATTTCTAGGGTGGATAAGCCTGAAGATGGAAAAGTCTGCTTAAGCACAGGAACATGAGTAACAGAAATGCATCAGATAATGACAACACAGAAAATGTGTAGTGTGGATTTCTATTCTCTCTCCTGATACAAGGAGGAATGGAGAGTTGAAGAAATCAAAACATGACCCATTTAGGCATGATGTAAAGTTAGGCTCTTTCTCATGAGAGACTCAGCTGTGGGACTCCCAGCTGACAGATATTACCAATGGCCAGAACTCCTCAGGAGCTGGTAAGGGCATGAACACCAACACCAGTGTTCAGAGTTGCAACACATTGAAATGTTGAAATCAGGCATGGTTTACCCCAGTCCTCAGCTAAAGATGATTAGCATATTTCTTGCCCCTTCCTCTGCTGAATACTGTCAGGGAAAAAATATAATGCTATGTGAGTCATGTGGCTAATCCAGCAAAACAGCTGGTGTGACATACACATGAATGTTGCATTAAAAACAGCATGACTTTGTAATAGTTAGAGGCCTTGGTGGCAGTGGCTTTCCTTTTAAGGACTATCTCACCCATTTGTGTATTCTATGTCTTGTATAACTTCCTTAAGAACTTGAAAATGAAAATGACAGAAATGTAAAATCTGGAAAATTAACTACCTAGTGACTGGATGGGAGGTGGAAGCTGCCAGGAGTCTGTGTTTGCTGCCCTTAAAAATCAGATACATGGGTTAGATTACAGGTATGCTATGGCCTTGGATATATGAGGCTAGTGCTCAACCATAATTAGCCCTGCACACTTTCTTTCCATAAAGGGACACTTTAAAGAAACCTATTTAAATATATACAACTCTGTAAAAATAGCCTACTTTGAGTACTTAGAAGTCAAATTTAAAATATAATCACACTAGTGGAAATATCCAGCAGTCTGTGCCCATCTCCAGCTCAGCAAAGGACACATCAAGCATTAGATCTCCAATACCCTCGGTTCCCTGCAAGCACCAGCTCTTATCAGTTGTCACAGTCTGGATTAATCCTTCAGACTGGCTGTGTGCCATTAAGACCAATGGGATGTGCAAGCTACCAAGGCAAAAGGTCTCTCTGCAATGTGGTGAGACAGAGGCGGTGTCACAATGCTTGCAACAGGGACCAGAAGAGCCTACAATATCACATTGGTTTTTGTCCAGTTACTGCATGTTCACTAAAAGAAAAAAATCACGGGCTGTGTAGAAAAACTCAAAGGTGGGGATTGTTAGTGGCATCAGAAAGGAGCAAATATCGATAAAATGTAATCATAAGGGGTTTTTAAAAATTACTGATTTTGTAGTTTTGTAGCTGACATGCTGCAGACTGTACATTACTATCACTATTTCGGTGCAGAGCAATGAAGCACAGAAATGGCACCTACTCCTTCTGCCAGCCAGCCCTTGCTCAGCTGTGTATCCTTCACACAGACAGGAGATCTACTTCACCACGGAGATATAAATGGAATCAGAGAATCACAGCATGATTTGGGTTAGAAGGGGCATTAATGACCACCTGGTTTCAACCCTGTGCCATAGGCAGAGACACCTCTCATTCGACCAGGGTGTTCAAAGCCCCATGCAGCCTGGCCTTGAACACTTTCAGGAAGAGGGCATCCACAACTTCTGCGAGCAACCTGCTCCATCCTGCAGAGCTGTGCTGCTACACGTGGGTCCCAACTGTGGCATTTTGTCTGGGCATGCATTAGAGGCACATCCAGGCTTTCCCAAAGCACTCTGTCCTCATGACCACAACATGCAGTAACTCCTACCAATCTACTGTATAAATGTAACTCCAGCTATTAACAGATAATGACTCCTCAAACCCCAGTGATGCAACTAGAAGATCAGATCAGATCAGAATAAACTCTTGCTCACGGTAGCCTGGAAACCTGTGAGCCTCTGGGCCCAAAGATCCCAGGAGTTGTTAAAGAAGAGGGGTGACAGAAACTCAAGAGCTACCTCCAAATCATGGCTACCACACCACAGCAATCATAGTGGTCCCTCACTTGCAGGACAGCATTGCTCTGGAGGGGAGGAGCAGATCAGTGTGCAAAACGTGAGGAAGAATGGGCACATAGGAAAAACACACTGAGAAGAAGAAAAGCACATGAGAGTGAAGAAGTCAAGATCAATTAACTTGATCAAAAAAGAAATAAAGCATGCAAAACACCCTTAAAGAAAGAAACAAAGTAGTTACTATCCCAATAATAGTTATAAACCAAAGCAGTTGCTGAAGTTAGCATAGGGATCTTACTCAGTTGCACAGGAAGGGAAGTGATCCACCAAGCACTTCTGTGAGCAGCATGTGTTCTGCATTGCCACAAGCACTGTCTGCCAAAATGTCTCTTTAAATATATATATAATGTGAAGAAATAAGGTTTTCCATTAATTGCTGTCCAGCTAGATGACCTTCCCCTCTGTCATAGCCAGAGAAGACCATTTCTTTCCTTCAATTATGCCCTTCTTAAATACATTTTACCTGCAACACAGGCAAAATACAGCATTTAGACAGTTGATTTCAAACATAATGATCCCAAGTTGAACTGCACCATTTCTGTCCTTTTTGAAGCTCTCCTGTGCTCATTCTCCTTACTGGGAAGTGCATCCTTTCAGCCAGCCTTTGCATGGCAAGAACCAGCAGTCCTATTAGTAGAGGTGCATCCTCAAATACAAATCTAGATTTCTGCTGCTGATAAGAAAAGACAGCCTGGAGAAGGTAGCAATTTCCACAGTGGGGCCATTTTGACCATGTGCTGGAAGCCTGGATTCAATCTTCACTCAAACACTGATTGAATGAGAGCAAGCCAGATCCCTTCCCAATGCTTCACTCTCCTCATTCATAAAATAAACATATATGAGAGACCTATATTTGAGATTTAAGAGTGAAAGTAATGTTAAAGAGATATCTTTGCTATTGTAATTTATTATTGTTCACACTTTTACATGTCCTTTCTCACCTGCAACGTGCTAGGCATTACCTTACCTGAAACTTGGAACTGCATCTACCAAATTTGGTTTTGTGCCATCCAAGTTGTGCTTTAGGCAAGAAAAGGTGCCTCCATATCTTACTGCTGTCTCAAATACATGTAACCGTGTCAACAGTTCTTCCAGCTATCCCTTTTCTTCTCAATGCATGCCTTATCTTCAGAAGGTGCTGTTTACATTGTATTTTCCAAATCCAGGGAATTCAGTGCAAGTTCATGTCTGTCTTCATTGTTTAATTGAAACACTGTTGATCTCATTACTAATCCACCCAAGCAGAACAAATGTGATTGAAAGGAATTTGACATGGAAGAATCTACTATGTTATTTAGCCCAACTCCAGAAGAGCCTGCTAAAAAGAGAAACTTTCAACGTTTTTACCTCCAGAATAAACAAAAGGCAAAAAGATGTGATGGAATTAACTGAAAAATGTTTATTGTGTTTCTGCATTCCAAGTGTCAGACAGAATAAAATGTACTGCTTGTCTGAACTTTGGGATACACTTGTAGAATAGACTCAAAGATAAAATATCCAAAATGCCACTGCTGGTGATCACTTATCCTCATAAATAAGGAGTGAGTGCTACCATAAACTTCAGTGCCTCCTGTGAGATCATTTCATTTTGGTAAAGAAATGGGGAATATACTCAAAGATCTAAATTGACCAGCAGGTAAGTCACTGCCCTTTTGGCAAATTAAAAATGAACTGGCAGTGATAAATGTCACAAAGTCCATGTGGTTGCCTTGGAGGTATGTGTGACAAAATGAGTCTTCAGCTCCCAGTGAATTATTAGCTCTGCTGCACGTCTGTGAAGAGCCAGACATACCATCTTTTATAGACTGTGAAAAACAAGGACAGAAGATAAGCTGTTCTAACATTGCCCTCTATCAGAAATTTGAAGTAAAGACAAAATTTACATGACTTATTAATTCTGTGTGTAGCAGATCTTGTTGTAGGTAGCAAAATAAACATATAACATCACATAAACCACAAACATATACATAATTTTATTTATGTGATGACAAGATTCAGAGGAAGTGCTCATGGATCAGCCTTTTGCTCTCCCACCAGCTCTGTCCTTCAAGGACTGGCACACTCACAGCTACTGAGTAGATTAGGTTAAAGAACTGATGCCACTGAGAAATAACTGAGGGAATGGAAAAAGGTTGTTTTCCAGCCACATGAGTCCACTATGTGGTTGCAGATTGCTCCTGCTGGGAAAAAGGGGAGGTAATGTGGGGCAGGACCAGCACACAACAACACAGAAGGGAGATGATGACATTATAAGCTGTCTTTGCAATCTGATATCAAGCAGTTAATTATCAAAATATGCCCTAAAACATTTTCTAACATAATGCTGTGATGAGGAAAATATTTGGCCAGCATTATAACCAAAGGATTTAAATGAGAGGAAACTGAGAACTTATGAGAATACAGTGAATTACTCAAATTTGTTTTTAAAAAATAATTACAGGAAAACTGTCTAGGACAGTTATACAGTGGCAATACAGGGATTTTGCTTTTCCTGTCAAAACTACTGTGGTGGCAGTGTGTATTATGTCTTCTTTAGTCAGCAACTTCTGTGTTCCAATGTGTCATCTACAAAGGCACAAGGGACATATACACCCTGCTAGGCTGAATGAGTGCTTCCAGAGCTGGTACCAAGTCATAACAGTTGGTACTTTATTGTCACTTGTATCTTCTGAATCTCTCATAAAACATAAATTGCCAACCCATTATTGCTATTACTGATGTGATTATAGATAGTTTCCATTTTTCAGAATATACAGCCATATAACTCACTTAATACTACTCTATGATAATGAAATTACCTAAATGGAATTGTAATTCAGTGTAGGTTCTTAGTAGGGTTCAGGCATTTAACTCCAGGGAAGTGATACCTGGCATCACTGGTGTCCCAAGATCTTATTCATGGCTTCTCCCCCAGCTCCTGAAGCATCCAACCATTCTGCTGACAGACCCCTCTGGACTTGGAGATTTCTCCCACTGTACAGATTAGTAACTGTGCACTGCTCTGCTGTGTACCCTGCAAAGTTCTGCTGCCTGAGCCTGGCCAGCTGGGCTCTGCTGAAGATACAGGTGTACTGGACAAAGAGGGAACTGCCTGATTTTGGATTATTTGGGAATGGGACTAACATGAGATCTGGATGCAGCAGGGTGTGGATGGAAGTGCTGTGCAGCCACGGGGCTGAACGTGTCCCCAGGTGGTGCACACTGTACAGGGCTACAGCCTTCCCAGCCCCTTCTGTCAATGCAAGCCTGGAGTCAGGAGCCCCACAAGAAGCCCCCATCAGCTTGTCTCCACACCAGAACTCTAAATGAGGGGCTCTGAAACAAAGATCCATGGCAATACTGAGCTTCCCAGTGCCCCCTTCCAGAAATCAGGTGCTCTCCCAAATAACAGCAGAGTACTTGAGAACTCTGTCCTGTTTGGAAGGAGGGAGGCAGGGTCACCATGTGGAGCACAAACCGGGGTCACAAATGCTGTTCATAGCTTCCCTCAGCTTGATTTGGAACAAGGCTTTGGACATGGATTTCAGCTCTGTCAGAGTACAGCCTGCCCCACAGCTTTTCAGGCATGATGGTTTAAATCTTTCTGCACCTGTCCTGAACATGCTGCCCACATTGTATAGAATAATTAAATGCTCATATGCATAAATACATATAAATGGTGACTTCAATGTCAATTATGGTAATTTAGGAAATTTAAAAACTTTGTAAAATTCAGATTTATTATCTGCCTCAAGTACTTGAACTGAAGCTGAGAGTCAGGGATGAAGTTTTAAACCACAGAAACAGCTAGGAAAGTGACATTCTGTCTCCAGCACAAAGCTTACCTGAAGAAAAAAAAAAATTTCTACAGTTTGCAGACGTCTATTTTCAAAGACTTACATTTCAATCTTAAGGCTTGTGCCTCCCAGGCAACATCAGGAAAGATTAAAGTGCAGTGTGCTTTGATAGGTATTTTTTATTAAAATGCTTTCAAAAGAGCACCTCCAGGAAAAATAAATAACAAATTAATATAATTTTTTCCTCTGCTTTCTTTGAATAGTTTTTGGAAAACAAAAGTATTTTTTATCTCATTGTCGTATCAGCCAAACTGATGGAAGCTGCAGGATGGGGTCTCATATTGCAGTTTACCCATGTTACAGAGAACATTATGACTTTACCTAATTGTATTTATTTTTCAGATATTTGAATACTGCACAACATGATACTGGAATATAACTACAGCAATATTATTCTTCCCTATCTTTTGATCTACAGATATTTTTCAGCTGTAAAATTATAACTTTCCATTTTTAGGGCTTTAGTCCTGCAAATTGTATGGAATCCTTATTTTATCACCTTTATTACCAGAATAAAAAAAAATAATCCCACTGACATATTAATAAAAATAATTTAAAATTATGATCATGTTAGAACTGATGATAATATTCCCATTGTCTTCAGCAAGTTAGTTTGCCAGCTTTTCTTAGTATAATATTGGAGAAGCCCCAGAGGACACCAAGAAGAAAGGGAAATCTGTACCATCTCTGATGATCTCTGTTGTATATGTCCACACATCAAAGAACACACAGCTCTGCAATAATAATTGGAGGAAATTTGGCTATGAATCAAATAAATAAATTTAGAATAGGTGAATAATCAGAATTCAAATAAAATCTGTATTTCCCTCAAAAATGACCAGAGATCTCAAGACCCATCACACCAAAATGAAAAGCTAAAATCTTTTCACCACCTTCATTCATTGCTGTGGGGGGATGTGGAATGTCAGTCCCGACTCACAGCTGAGAGGTTTCTGCAGGACAGAGCCCTTGGATGGCTCCTGGCAGCTGCCTGCAATTGGCTCTTTGGCTGAGGCTCCTGCACAGCTGCCCTGGGTTCCTCACTGGGGACTCCCCATCGCTGCCTGGTGCAGCACACATGCTTGGGGTCATATAAAAACCCTGAGTAGGGTTACTTTCATCACCAGGATTTTCAAACAGCAGCAGCTACTTTCATAACCTATCTCATGTGGTCTAATTTTCACCCTAGAGATCTAAAAGAGCAACCACTTCATGCAGGTGGTAAAAGATCAAGTCTAAGGGCAGCCCTCCCCCACCACTCCTTGCTAACTCCCAGGTAAGCTTTCTCAGTTCTAAGTAGTTTTATCTCAAATACCTATGTGCAGCCCAGTGCACACTCATGTCAATCTGTGTTTAGCCTGTGCATAATAAGAGTATTCAAACAAAAATGAGTCATTCAGATATTCAAAGCTAAATATAGGCCTACTCAGAGACCTGATCCAAAGTAATTTTTGACATATATTTTTATTATAGAACAAAACTTCTATGCAATGATTTAAAGAGATGATAATTTTTCAAAAATTACAACAGAAAATAACTGAGGTCAAAAAGACCCATAACAGTTCCCTCCTCCCTGAATGAAATTTCAACAAATAGATTTCTCAAGACATTAAAAAGAAGAAGTGTCTACTATTTTTTTCCAAGCTTCAGAGTCTTCATACAAATATCCCTGTCAGGCCAGATGGAGTAATAGTACAGGGAAGTATAATAAAAATATTATTGAACATGTCTGTTTAATCTACCATATATCCACTCCTATTGTAGCAGCTATGGTTTTAAATGCTATTTACAGATTTCTCCCTAACAGCATTTATAATGACTGCACATCTGGCTAGGGTTTCTCACCAATAACTCACTTAATGACCACAATGCAGCTCACTGGTACTATGCATTATTCCATGGGTGCTAATATCCTGGTTGTTTGATTTGTGCTAATCATTTTTTCCTTTTTTTTTTTGGGTTTTTTTTTTTTTTCCTAGTGAAGAGTTATAGATTGCCTACAGCCTTGCTCTGTAACTCACTGATATCAGTTAATCAAATGGCAAATATCATTATAAAACCAACCACAATTAGGCAGTGGACTTTAAGTAGCAGATCATAGGTCCTTGTTCTCAGAATCCCCTCCTGCAGTTTTACAGGCATGTTGTCATTTTGCAGGTTAGAAATGCTTACTGTTCATCTCTTAAAGACTTTCAGAGTATCATTTACTAACCACTCTGTTTATTTATAGAGGTCGATGCCAAGTTTCTGTCTGATAGCTTGGAGCTATGGATCACTCAAAAAAAGTCTTATCTTGTTCCAAAAATAACACAGATAATGTCTTGCATTTGCTGGTTAGTGTTTGCATATGGCATATATTGCCACATTTTGAGGAAACGACTTGCAATACTAAGGCAAAAATGTGCCTATGGTGAAATTTCATAGGATTTTTCCTTGTAAACTCAGCAATGCATCTATTAAGAAATTATTCTTGCTGCAATTGTTAATTTGGGATTTAAAAATAAATCTGCCCACTTTTAAGGTAGGTGAGTTTCTGTTTTACCATGTTAGTTTAGGGTAAATCTTTTTATACTGATATAAGAAAAGCCTCTCTAACAAAATTGTACCAGTAGGAGTGTCTAAGAGCGTTTTAAAGGGCTGTGGGCAGTTTGGCAATGGGAACATTTTCAGCAGCCTCTGGTGGTTGAAGGACAACATAAATGGCTGAAGGAAAACTGATCTGTCAGATCAGGACTTGTTTAACAACATTCGCACTTTGACTAAGCAGAGTTTGGAGATTCTGCATCTTTACATACTTAAAGGCAGAAGAGCACAGGACTAGAGGCCTGAAGTTGCTCCCAGAGTCACAAAGCTGCATCCTTCACTGGGTTGGAACTGTGTGAAGTCACCTTTCTGATATCTCTGGTCACATTTGTGCCTTCTCCCTGCTGCAGTTCCCCACAAGCCACCCACAGCTATATAATGGTTCCAACTCTTGCTTATTTGGAAAAAGAAAAAAAGAAAACAAAAACAAAACTGAAGAAAAATAGGAACAAACTATTTGCTTCCCTAAAACCAGCAAAACAAAATAGTTTGCCTTTTGCATACAGTTTCTGCTTTCTTCAGATAACGTTGTGAATTACCATGACAGGCCGTTTCACACAACTTAGCTAGCAATAGAGCAATTTACAATCTGCTCTTTTTCACTCAGCATTTCTACTCTGAGCTAGGACAAATGGGGTCAGGTGCCAAAATAAAACAGCAGCAGTTTCTTCTCAAGTGCATGTTTTTCCACTGTCACCTGCATGCAAGCCTCCTCTTTTCTCAAGCCCTTCACTGCAGACCGACAGCAGTGCAGCATTTCAGCACACGTTCCCATAGTTGAAATCTCTGAAGTACACTCTGCTTTCCAGCACTGTGTGTTTTCCCAAAGCTGATCTTTTCCCCTCTACTGGGAACTCGTGAGGACACATCCTGAGGGCTGTGTCCAGCTCTGGGCCCCTCAGTTCAGGAAGGACATTGAGGAGCTGGAGCGAGTCCAGCGAAGGCCAGCGGAGCTGGGGAAGGCTCTGGAGCACAAGTCCTGAGCGCAGCAGCTGGTGGGGCTGGGGGTGCTGAGCCCGGAGCAAAGGAGGCTCGGCTGGGACCGTACCGCTCTCCACAGAGCCCTGAGAGGAGGCTGAGGCCAGGTGTGTAACAGGCAGTAAATAAGAGGACATGGCCTCAAACTGTGCCAGGGGAGGTTTAGGTTGCACATCAGGAGGAATTTCTTCGCTGGAGGAGTGATTAAACACTGGAATGGATTGTCCATGCCTAGGGAGGTGGTGGAGCCGCCATCCCCAGAGGTGCTTAATGGTAGACTGGATGTGGCACCCAGTGGCAGAGTCTGGTTTACACAGTGGTGTTCAATGTGGCGGATTCGATGATCCTAGAGGTCTTTTCCAGTCTAAATGTTTCCTTGACCCTCTGTTTCTGTCATCTGAGGAAAATGTACCAGCCGCAGCAAGAGCAAACACGCACGCTTTCAAACCCGACCATCCTTCTCTGCCCAAAGGGCAGAATCGTACAAAGCCTTCTCGACACAGGGCGATGCTGAGCCACATGTGGTTTTCACACCAGTTCCCTAATCAAGCCCCGATTAATCAGAAGTGGCCCGGGCCCTGAGGCAGCCGGTGCCCTGAGGTGCCTGTGGCGACAGCGGTGCCCGGGCGAGCCCCGGCAGCGAGGTGCGCAGCAGAGCAGCGATGGCGCCGGCACGGGACTCGAACCCGCGGCCCAGCGCACCCGGCAGTCACTGCGCAGCCGCGTCACAGCGCCGCCTCCCGCCCCTCGTGCCCGGCGCTGCGGCGGCGTCAGCTGACCGCGGGTCACGTGACCCAGCGGCGGGTGAGCGGGCGGCGGCGCCGGGGATGGAGCAGTGACGGTAACGGCGGGGCCGGGCCCGGGAGCGGCCGGGGGAGGGAACGAGGGAAAGACGGAAGGAAGGACGAGTGTGTGGGCTACCCCGAGCGGTTACCGCAGCGCTCCGGCCTGCCCCGGCGCACGGCCTCCCCCCCGCTCCGGGCCGCGCAGGGCCTGGCGCGAAGGGCAGCGCCGGCCGGGCCCGGCGGTACCGCGGTTCCAGGGGCTCTGCCGGGGCTCGGGGCCGCCAGGCCACCGCTCTGCCGCTGCGGGGGGTGTTTACCTCGGCGAGGACGAAGGGACAGCGCGGCCGGCGGTGCCGGGCTGTGGGAGCTGCCATCTAATCCCCGTGATCCGGGTCGGCGGCTCCGTGGGCGGCGAGGGCAGCGCCCCCCGCTCCCGGTGCCAGCCCCCGGTCGGCTCCGCACAGGCGCGGGGACTCCGCACGGCGCAGTCTCCCCGGTGCCTCGTTGTGGCCGCTGCTGCTTAGGGAACGTGGAGGCCAAGCACCAGACGTGATTTCTGAAAAGGAGCTGGAAGAAGTGACACTCTAGGGACTTAGTGCTGGGCCGCATCAGTAAACTGAGGTTTCCTATTGAGCTGAATAGAAGCAATTGTCCCCTGCCCCTTGTCCTGTTTGTTTTTTGAAAAATGCAAAGCTGTAGTTGATTTTCTATTTTGACATTGCTGTATGGTTTTCTGGGTACATCACTGAAAACACTTGTTGATAAGTTTTATTTTAGGTTGCAGTATACTGCATGAAAGATTTTTCTTTGGAAATCCATTTTCCTAGTGACATAGGGATGAAGCAGTGTACATTACAAAAAAGTCCTGGTCATAGAGGTACATTGTGTAAATAAATGACCCATTCTTACTGCTTATTCTAGGTTTTATTTTGAACACTTGGTATTTCCTGCTTTGTCCTGTGGTTCTTTTCTTTAATTTGCTTGGCTTTCATTTTACAGTAGGTCTGTATGTATTTTTTGTCTGACCAGCATTTGTATCTGTTTTTCAAACCATTCTGTAGCACTTCTTCTTTCTTCACTTCTTGTTTGGGATTCTCCATTGTTCTGGTTTCAAGGCCCCTCATGTAAAAAACACTTAAAACTCTTCTACCTAGCTTTTTGTTCCCTTGTGTGTATTTGATAATACGTCCATTTTACCTGAAATGGGAAATCATCTTCCTTCCCATGACTATTAGAAATGGAACAGAGCTTCAGGAAAATCAACCACACAGACAAAAAATGGTGAGGGAGAAAGGGAAGTCCAGTGACTTAATGATTCCTGGCAGCTACAACTGTTTCTTCCGTGCCACTTCTGGAAATTTTATAAATATTCTGTAGAGAGTATTGATGTTTGTGGAAAACATGAGAATGCAATGTTCCTCGTGTCTTCCTGAGTAGGATTCTGTATTTCTGTGTTATTGCTTTTCTGTCTTTTGCTTGGATATTTGCAAATTGCTGCTGCCACCACATAGTTTGTTTATCCAACATTTATTCCACAACTTTTTCTAGTCCTAGTCTAGTCAAATCCAGACAAAAACAATTTAACGCTTCAACACTTTGAGAGTGTGTGTTAGCTGTAGTGGTCTCTCCCTGAGTAGGTGAAGTTTACTGTAACCTTGGCTGTGCTTTTATAGGGCCAGAGTTCAGTAGAGTGCAGGAAAACCTCTCTTGTGCCAAGTCTGGCATGCATTAAGGAAGATAATGCATCGTAATAGTCTGAATAAGAGGAAAATTTGTTTTGTTCCAAATCATCAGTAATTAATAGACCTCCTGTGGAGCCCTGTTATGTGAGATACTGCAGCTGGTGCTAAACAAGCCCTGTAGCATGGTGAGAACTGATGTTGTGTGTCTGGTCTTGTAAATATTGTGATTTCTCAGCTACCTGTGCCTGCCTTGGCATTGTCTGTGTTTGGGTTTGTGGCACTGCTGTGCTGGGGCTGGTGGTGCAGTGCCAGATGTCACGGTGTGTGTGCTGCCAAGGGCCTCAGGAACTGGGTGTCATCATCTCCTGCTGGAAATGAGGCCCCTGAAGTCCAGGGGGATGGATGGCTGCTGTGCCAGGCTGTGCTTCATGACAGTGATTTAATGGCTGGTAAACTTCAGCTTTAGGCTTCCAGAGTAGCTGAGCGAAAGAATCAGCAACCAGGCCTATATTTCACCTGGAATTTCAACACCCTTGATAACTCACCACCCCTAGAATGAATACACAGGTGAAGGACCTATGTGTGTTGTTTTGGGCAAAGTTTGCTACCACACACTAGTTGTAGCAAATACAACATGGGGTTTGTTCTCCCTCAAAAAAATTGAGTGCTGTAGTCTGTGCTCATGAAATGTAGGTTAGTCTCTACTCATTCAAAGCTGCTACAGAAGACATTGCAGATATCAAAATTTGACATTTAGATTCCGTGAAGGTACACTTGGATTTTGTTCTTCATTCTCTTATTAAAAACATCCAGTAACTCTCAACCAGCTGTTTCTGCTTCTTAGTGACAAAAGAACATATATACTCCTAACTTCCTGAGCGTGTCTGCAAGTAAACCAACATCATTCATATTTAGTACCAACACTTCCTTCACTAATGCCAGTATGTGTAATCTTATTGATGGTTTGCAGTTGTAACAGAGATACCAAGACTAGAAAGTATTCTCCTTTCTGTTGAAATTTTTAGCTGCCAGGAGAAGCTTCTTTACTTGAAAGAATAAACTAGATTTTATTGCATCTAAATAATTTTAGGCATTTATTTACTTTAAAACACTGTCCTAATCTGAAAAGTGATTGGAAAAGAGATGCCAGAGTTGAAATTTGCCTGATTTTTCTTGTTTTTTCTGATGTTTTCAGAAAAAGTTGTCTGTTGTACAGACGCTGGAAAATATAATGTGGGTTTATTTGATTTCTTTTCAGTTAGATTGTTTGCTTGTTATCTTTCTATGAAATTGCAGTTGAAAGGTGCTAATGTTGCAAACTCAGCCCACTTTAACATACAGGATGGGCAATGTAAAAAGATTTTCCAACTGTGTAAATGTGATTTGGAAGATAGGAAAAAATGAATTTGAAACCACATGATACTTCTGGTAAAATCTCTTACAGTGACTGAACCTGCACTTTGGTAATATGGAACAAGATGTTTTTCTTCAGGCAAAGCTTTGACTGCTGTATTAATGGCAGATATTTTTTCTTCTTTCTCTTGCTTCCCTTCTGCTAGCATCTTGCCTTTATCCTCAGAATCAACAACCATCAAGATAAAGGCACAAAAATGACAGAGTTTTGGCTGATTTCTGCTCCTGGGGAAAAGACCTGTCAACAGACATGGGAGAAGCTCCATGCAGCAACTACAAAACATAACAACCTTTCCACTAATTCAAAGTTCAACATTCCTGACTTGAAGGTATGTAAACCCCCTGTCATGTCCTAAGAAGTGTGTTTGTTTTACACCATCTTTATTTCTCTAGATTAAAACCTGCAGGTGTTTTAGAGAGAACAGCTGACTTCTCTTGATGTTTATGTGTGGATCTAAGAAATCATTCAGACAATGGTTCTTTTTTTCTGAACTTCTAAGTTAGTTGTTCACTCTGTAAGTTTTCAAGATTCAGCAACCTGTGTTCTTTCAGCAAATAAAGCAGATTTTTTCTGAGGATGGTAGTCTTGATCTCATGATGGTAGCAGTTACTTGGAGAAGAAAAATAGGAACTTGTGATCTGATTATTGAGAGTTTCCTTTGACTGTTTTATTTTGCCTTTTTTAAAAATTATTTTAAATTTTTTCCCCTTCTGAATTGTGTGCTCCTTTTCTTTGTCTGAGATACAGTGAAAAGGTTCAAATTAAAATACAGGAGTTGATCAAAAAGCTGCTCTGCCTTTTCTCTGTCCAGAAGTAGCATTCTTCTATTAGAGAAGTGGTTTATCTCTGGCTGAGCATTCCAGTATGACCTGCCAATATGTTGTGGAAAATGGAAAAAAACTGTTTGAACTATTCCGTGAGAAGCAAATAGTAACAAAATCTGAAAGTAGTTAATCTTGGTTTAGTAACAATCATCAGGGTATGGAAAAATGATGAGCCAGTGTATTCATTTAGAAAAGATCTTTCCTGATGCCTGAATGTTTCTTGAATAAGAATTTGGAGCTCAGTTTAATGTAGTGAAAGCCCATCAGATCTTACAAAACTGAGGAGAAAAATGCCATCAGTCTTGGTCTACAGAATGGATCAAGTTCAGGTGACATAATGCCTGTTTCCTGTCTCTGCTAAGGAATGAGCCCAGGGCACAGAGTACTTCAGTGTGCCTTTTGAGATCTTCAAACTCCCTTAACTTGTATTCCCATTTGCACTGTCCTGAGTTAGAACAGGGACGAGAAAAAATGTCTGTCTCCTCCCAGGATATCCTTGGACATGAGTCAGGATGGCTTTCAAAGTGTAGGGTGCCTGCAGCAATAAGAGGAGTTATTGCTGAAAACTCTTGGGGCCTGTCAGGGTTAGAAGCAATTTGTTTTGCTTCTGCTGTGCTTCCTAAAAGGGGCAGAAGCTGCATATACCTTATGTACAGAGGGAAATAGTCTGGCTTCTGTGGACCTGGTGAAACTGTTTAAGCAGTGAGATCCTTTAGTTAAAACTCATTTAAAGAGTGGTTTAGTCTCCACTGAACAGCAGTCTTATTGCTTAAGGACTTGCTTGTCCTGAGGCTTTTAAGTGACTAGTTAAAATGAGCTTCTTTATTCTGCTTGTGCACCACAAGAAGGTGAGGCATGGAAAGTCATTTTGTGTCATGTTTCTTAAGTAATTCTGCTCCTTTCTGCTTCAGAGCTAAACAGAAAAGGACTAATGGGAATTGGAGTGGTCAGATATATAGAAAGTAGATGCTAGTTTACAAATATGTTAAATGTTAATAGCATCTTGGCTAGACAGAAGATTCATTTATGCCCTGTAATATTGCAGTGAGAAATGTGTACTCGAGATACATGAGATGAGGGAAGAAAGTGTTTTCTGGAGGAGAAGGGAAGAAAGAGTGAAAGCTTGTGAACAAGCTAGATATTTTATTACCCAAGATGCTAAAAGTCCAGACTCTTGTTGGTCTTACTGCTGCAGTACTCTTATTTTGTCAGTTTTCAATGTCCAGGCTGCCTCCAGGGCTGAGATTCCTGATCAGTGGAATTTCACATTTGATCTGAAGTAGTGAATTAAGTGCTGAAGCAACCGCTTTGTGAAAAATGCAGCCAATTCATAGTGTAGACATTGTTTTAACATGTTTTGGATGGCTGGATTGCAGAACTGAAACTGAGCACCAAACTAGTGAGTTAGATCTGATCCTGGGGTGCTTTGAGGGGGGAGTGGTATCTAACAAGTGAAACAGGGTGTGACTTTGGTAGATCAAGATGTCTGAAATCTTAGAGTCCAGCATTTTATGTAGTTCTGGAGAGATACTTGTTGGGAGATGTAGCTTTTACTGTTAGCTGGTTTTATCTTTCTATGTTTATATACATCTGCTAATGCATTTTGATCTTTGCTTCTAGGTTGGCACACTGGATGTTTTGGTTGGTTTGTCAGATGAGCTGGCTAAACTGGATGCGTTTGTGGAGAGGTAACAGTTCATTTTTAGTAGGATGCAAAGTACTAGAATGATGACATGATGGTTTGCTGAGTCCTAATAATACACAGGTTATGTTCAGCATTTTTTGTATCACAGTGATCCTCTGCAGGCAGTCAGCAAGCTCAGATTTAAGGAAGCTAAGATGTTGGTTTTCACAGTATCTGTTCTTGAAAAGAGAAAAATAATCTGAACTTCTTATGGAATAGTGGAACATTATGCATTGATGAATGATGGCTCTCTCTACAGTAGTGCTGTGTGGTGCTGGGTCCTGGAGAACTGTTAAAAATTGAGCCTGACAGGTGCAGGAAGTGGTGAGGAAATGAAGTAAAAGCTTGTAATTCTAGCAGGAATACTGTTTACACACTTTGAAAAAGTAACCATGTAATTTCTTAATTCATAGAAATACTTAATAGTATTAAAATGCAAAACCTATTAGTTTTGAAGAAGCTAATGACCTTTTGAAAGTGATTTTAAGCAAAAGTAGCAAAATTTCACATAGCCAGAACTCATGGAGCCATCTTCTGTTTCAAGGAGAGAAATCTTAAATAGACATTTTTAAATAGAAAAGGAAACTATTTGGCCTGGCACATGTGAATAGTATTATACATGGCTTTTCAGTTAGGAAGGCAGGTCTTGAGTGTCAGATTGCATTGTCAGGGTTACCCTGTGTTTAGTTTGTATTACTGTTCACTTCTACCTTTCTGCCTGTTTCTAAAAAGCGGTTAGAATTTTGGAAGTACAACAGACTTAAAAAAAATTTTGCCATATAGTGACTTTACAGTTGAAGTCAACACCAATGTGAGGGAGCTAGCCTGACCTTGTTGAGAACTGGGGAATAGCAGCAGTAGAGATTTTAAATAAAGTTGTGGAATACTGAGAAATTGGTCTCCTTCAGATATTGAGCCCAGCTTGTGCTCTCAGAAAGTTTGGATATAGAGCAGTAATTATCCTTGTTTGATCCAGTCACTTTTGATCCAGTCTCAGGCAATTTAAAATGAGTTTTATGAATGGTATTTCTCAAATGGCAGGTTTAGGTTTTTGTGGTTTTTTTTTTTTAAA
>VYZP01028970.1:1948-11954 GCA_013400635.1 Hypocryptadius cinnamomeus
AGACCTCTATGCGACTTTTCCCATATTTGTTTGTCTTCTGGCAACTGGTACTGTGTGAACATTTTTTACCTTTGCAAATTCTCCTACATAAGCTATCTCTTTTTCCGTGAGACCTATAGGGCCAGAACCCAATGATTTATATAAACTTTTAATTATTCTATTATTTATATAAGCACATATAAACATTCATAATTCTATATGCTCAGTAAGCAGGATACTGTCTTAAGTGTTATCTCTGTGCCCTGGTGTCCTTCAACATAGAGTGAAAAGCAATTTATGCCAAACTTTTTATTACCTCAAAATCTTACTGCCTATAGAGAGTCAAGAAAATATAGCATTTTCCATGGTATTTAATGCAAACAGGGATTGTCAGAGCATGTGTTTGTACATANGGTATTTAATGCAAACAGGGATTGTCAGAGCATGTGTTTGTACATAGCAAGTTTTCCAGCATGTAGACAAGGCCAATCACACCTGACAGAAAGGAAGTAACACTGCCTCTGCAGTGGGCAGACAATGGTTTATAGTGAGGTTAGATACGTGGGCAGGCACCATTTCAGTTCCTTTAATGCATGGTCACCACCAGATTTTTCTACTTTGAACAGTCAAAGGTCTTAGCAGTCTAAAACCAGTCAGTAATGCTTTGGGAGTAGCATTAACATCTGATCTATTGATTAACTACCAGATTTTAAGAATTAAATACCAAATCTGTCAAATTTCAATGGGTATTTTATGTTAATTTGATGAGATTCTCAAGGAGAAAGTGAGCATATAGTGCTGCACTTGTCAAAAATTCCATTTCTTCCCAGTGAAAGTAGCATCAGCAATGCAGATCTGGTCTAACAGCTGGATCTCAGATTAAATATCTGCTCAAGACTTCTTTAGCTTCTCTCTGGGAGAAAGAGCAGAAAACCTTTGATGGCTAACCTGCAGTGTTGGATTTTCTGTAAGGTATGATCCTCCTTCACTTGTATGCATTTACATACACAGAAGTGAGCTGTACTGTTAGTATTTGGGTTGTTGTAAAAGTGTTTAGAAAGGTCTTTTACCTTTGAAATTTTTGATGTGAAGGTCGCAATGCACTGGCATACCATTCACTAGGGATAGAGGTCTGTAAAGAGAAATCTGGTATACTGACACATGACCAACTATTTAGTATAAGATCAAGAAACCCCATGTGTTAGCAGGCTATTCCTTCATTAAACCGCACTTGAAAAACAGGTTGTTGATTTGAAGGTGATGTCTTTTAGTGCTCAGCATTAGCCAGAGTACCCTGACACAGATGTGCAGTGGGAAAAAAATATTTGAACCTTGAAGGTTTCCTGTAATATTCCAGTACAATCTAAAAGTCTGTAACTTATGTAAAAGTATAATTAGTTGCTGAAGCAAAAACCTTTCACCTACAAGCAGTCTGTTAAACACCTACACTTATCCTGTAGAGTACTAGTGGACCCCTGTAGCTGTTGGTTGAAGAGGAAAATGTGGAGCAATTTTTCGACACAAAGCTTTCAACATTTATAATTGTGAAATGTTTCTTTCCAAATCTGTAACAATTTGGCTTTGCTCGGACTGCCAAATGCTGCAAATATCTACCTGCCTAGAAAGAAAAGGGGCAGAAATAAAAGACATAGGACTTCAAGATCTTGATCCTCCTTATGTTGCCACTCAGCCTGCTTGATACAATGTGATGGGAAGCATTAAAGTATGATAAAGGAAAGTCCTGATTTAATTCAAAAACTAAGATCCCTCTCAGTGCCATTCTTGAATGGACAAATGTGTCTTTCTGTCATTCCTGAGATTGTTTCTAATGTAAAACTCCTGCTGCAGTCTCCCAATGTAAGTGCTGACTGATTCGTTTCCATCTGATTCCTCAGAAGAATGAGTAGGCCAGGCAATGGAAAAGGCTGCTAGATAAGGAGATAAATGGTTTTTGGATACTAAGCAAAAACCATCTGTACAAATCTTTTACCTAATGCACTGTTTCTTGTTGTCAATAAAATGGTAAAACTCAGGGATTTCAAGAACTTTTCTGCTCTATCCCAATATTTACCTGTTTAATGTAAAATTTAAATACAACTTACATTAACCCAGTAAAGTAAAGGTAAATGGAATTAAAATACATCAAAATGAGAGTACCCAGTGTGCAATGGAGACTCCCAACAGATTAGCAAATGTGGTATTTCATACTCCTGAGAAAAAGCATTCACCTATCAAAAAGGACCAATAATTTGTCAATATATAAGTCAGTTTTCTCTAAGGATCATTCAAAAGAATTTGTGTGAGCCACAGAAGTAAAGCCATCAAAAACTCTGGGATTTTTCAAGGGTAAACTTACTTCCTTCCATTGTTCCTTCCTTCCTTCCTTCCACAGTTCAAATTGCTGACTAGTTTCGTTTTATCCAAACCCAGAAGTGCAGACCCTGACTGGGATGGCAAAATTTTCATTCTAAAAGATACATTCAAAGAGAACAAGTCCATGGTGCCTGTTCCTAGGGCTTTGGAAATTTTTTGGAGGGTTGGGGTTTTTTGGGGGGGTTCTGGGTTTTTTACAGGTACACCAGTCATACTCAGTTCAGATAAATTGAGCTGTTTTCACTGAAGTTTATTTTGGGGGATCCCATAGAGAAATAACACAAATTCTGAAACGTCAGTGGAATCTAAACATCTGTGACAGGATTTACCAGTGTATTTGGGAGTTATGTTCTTCATTCTGATCATCTCCATCCAACCAAGGTCACAGAAGCTTGCCACATGAATGGACATGCTGAGCTCCACTCAGCCTTGCAAATATACTGCAACCATTCAAATGTGATGCTATTTATCAGGAAAAAAAATATTCAAAGTAGTTAAAATCTGAGCTTTGGTTGGCAGATTAGTTAAAGAAATGAGAGTTTTGCTTAAAATATCTATGAGGCAAAATAATGATGAATATACACATGACCCTGAACAAATATACTACCAGTATGCACAAGTAATGACAGCCAGTCTATATTTTATTTTGTTGCTGAAAAGAAACACATATCATCTTTATCTCTCTTACTGAAGCAATCCAGATTTCAAACAGACATTTAAGCAGCTAGATGTTTTCTTAGCAACAATCAAATCTGGTTAACAGAACAAATATTCATGTGACAACCTGTCACTGTGTAACTTTTTACTGATGAATTTACTTAGTTATCTTTTCAACAGAAAAAATTAAGAACCATGATGGGCAACCATACTCTTGATAGTCCTTCAGCAACTTCTTACAGCAACACTGTACTACAAAATTATATCTGTAATGTAACACATATACTCCTAAATACAATAATGGACATTAAAAGCATGTTCCACAATGTATCTGTTAAATCTATTATATAAACTGCCAAAATAAAGTACCACATGGGCTCACTTTCAGCTATTTGAAAGGCATTAAAAATTCATGTTATATGAACAGGAACATCCAATACTCAGCTTTTGTAAGTGAATATTTAAGATGCACCATAAATTACAGTGCCAACTAGCAGTGCTTTAAAACACTCTGGATGTTAATAAAATCACCGTACTGTAATGGACACACAAAATAAGTCACATCAGCCTACTGATGCTTACTATTATAATATATCTGTAAAACACAGGACTTCTGTGAGGCAATAGGTTCCAGCCCCATAACATGAGTTATATAATACATGAGTTATACTCTTTCACGTGGAAATGTGTTATGGTTTAACCCCTGCTGGCAGCTCAGCATCCCACAGCCCCTCACTCACCCTCCCCACCTGCCCCACTGCAGGATGGGGGAAGAGAATCAGAAGAACAAATGAGAGAAAACCCGTGGGTTGAGAAAAAGGTAGTTTAATGGAACAGAAAAGGAAGAAAATAATAATAATAATAATAATTATAATAATGCTAAAAGAATTAGAGTATACAAAACAAGTGATGCACAAGGCAACTGCTCACCAATCAGTGACCGATGCCCAGCCAGTTCCTGAGCAGTGGACTCTGGCCAGCCTTCCCCCCAGTTTATTGCTCAGCAGATGCCATATGTTATGGAACAGCCCTTTGGTCTCTTGGTTAGCTGTCCTGGCTGTGTCCTCTCACACCTTCTTGTGCCACTCCAGCCTTCTCGCTGGCAGGGCACAAGAAGCTGAAAAGTTCTTAGCTTAGTATAAACTGAATAGCAGCAGGTAAAACATCAGCATGTCATCAACATTATTTTTATACTAAATCCAAACAGCACCATACCAGCTATTAGGAAGAAAATTAACTCTATCCCAGCTGCAACTAGAACAAAGACTCAATTTATAACTTCTATATTTGATGATACAGCCACAGATGTTGTCTCTCCATCAAGACTCAAAAAAATCTTTATCCTATAAGCTTTTAATTAAAAATATTATAATCACTTGATGAAAGGAAAACCCAACACTTTTGGAGCTATTTTTCTATCCTCCAAATCCCATTACTTTATTTGTATGAATGTCTCATGAAACTTCTTTTTTTCCTCCCTCAAATCTGTGCTGACAAGACTTGCTGAACTAAATTGTTCAATAATGCATCAATCCGTTATTTTGTATTTATGGTGCAGCTCTTCCCTATTCCCCCCACAGCGCTGTGCTGAAGTTTGGAGCCAAGCATGAGTTACAAGCCTGCAAAGCACCATGTGTGCTAATTGTGCTTTATATATTATTAATATGCAATGCATCCTGATACCAAGCTTCCAGAGCCCCAAGGTCTTCTGAGAGATTCAAACAAAGAAGAGAGGAGACCCCACTCGTCCTCAGCATTTTCTACCTCCTTTTGTCAACTTTTGGCTGATGCTCATTATCAGAGCTGTCGGGAGGCAGAGCCTGGCGTGGCCGTCACTCTCCATCTGGGTCACGCCACCCTGCCTGTCCCAGCAATGTGCACATGTGCACTGCAGCACTCTCTCACTTGAATCCTGGCAGACAGTGTCAAGCTGTTTATGCTTTGCTGACACAGATGCTTTCTACAGCTTTTTTCTCCAGGAAGACCCTTTCCAGGAAAACCTTGTTAAGCACCTGACAGAACCAATCTTCTTTTAATTTCAAGGCACTTGGACCTTTAGATGTAATTACATGTATAAATAGAATGACTCACCCAATTTTCTTGCTGTTTGTAACTTACATTTCATTATTTTCATTCAGCTGACAGAGAGCTGACAATTGTAGCCGTCCCTGGAGATAGTGCAGTGAATCCAATTTACAGACATTCTTTGTAATTGTTTGGGAACAGACTGCCTGGCCATGCATTTAAGAACAGAGGTGAACTTATATATATTAAGATGAACCCAGATCCAAGTACCACGTCTTATTTTATTTTTAATTAAAGCAGCAGAAATTTAAGAGAGTGTGGCAATCTGTACAGGCATGAGAGCCCATCTGGACATATTTGACAGGGCTCCTGTCATGCTGATAACTTTTTTACAGCTCGGTGGTGTCTGACAAATTCAAAAACTATTTTCTGGGCTTATTAAGAGAAAATTGAAAGGGTCCAACCATGAAGCAGTCCCTGATTGCTGCTCAGTGCTGCATCTTCTCTGCTGCTGCCCTGAATGCAGGCAAGCCTGTGGGCTGCACGTGGGGACTGCTCCAGAAACAAGCACGTTACCTGCTCCTGAGTGAGGGACTCAGGAGAACCATGAAGGCATTTGTCTTCCTGGTAAATACACCCCTAAAACTTAACATCTCCCTTTGCTTCCCTTGAAGTCATTACATTCCTTAAACATGTTGCTTCCTTCAAATTCATTATACAGATACAAAATTAAAAGCTTTGAAAGGACTAGCATATTCCCATCAAGTAGAAGCTTCAGGATTGTGCTTTTCCATGGCTTCATTGAAATTTCCCCAAGTGAATACTCCCAGCTCAGATGTACAGTCTCAAATCTCACACAGAGAGTCATGTGCCTTTGGTACTCGGTAGGGTTCAGTCAACTGCATGGTAACGATAGTATAGAAAATACCATCAAAACTGCAGCTTTGGAGTTTTCTGAAAAGGAAAAACATAAAAGTACAAACAGCTGCTAATAGCTTCGTATTATGCTCCCTCTGGAAAGTAAATACAGCCTATGGGGAATTTTCCAGTAGATACAAATGGCTCAAACAAACTACAGGGGAAAGAAGTGAGAGAAAGAGGGACAAGTTACGGGGACCTAGAAAAATTACAGAAATTAGAGTCTCAAAGCCTCCAGTTCATTTAGAAGTCAATCTGTTCCACTTCTATTAAGATGACTGGTGATCAGAAGATTTTCAAGGCCATTGTATTTCTTTACTGGACTTTTTGCTTCTAAGTACTGTGATATTTTTGAAGCAGAGGTTATAAAAGTACTGATATCAAGTTCTAGAAGTGAAAGAAAATCTTACTGAAGATGAAGGGATTCTTACAAAGAAAACATTATTTCCCTGTTGTAAAGTTATGTAGACGTTCCTATACTAGAATGAATGGCATTGTAAATGACGTAAAAAAGCAGTAATACAGAAGACATAACATAATATAACAGGAATTGCTGTATCGATTATGTGTTCCCTGTTCCTTCGGTCCGTTTGGTCCATTGCTCCTTAATTAGTACTGTGTGTGTCTACATTAATGTGATAGCCTGAAGCAGGAGTACACTTCTGAATCAAATCTCCTGCCATTTCCAATTATCCCATTTTGTTTCAGATCTCAGGGTAACCTGAGAGCACACAAGCTCCATTTCACTGTATGGGCCTAAATGAAGAGCTGAACTTCACACACTCAGCTGATGTGCTCCAACCACTGACAGGTAATCAGCCTGCAGGACCAGAAGAGAGTGAGTCCCAGTGCATGTGACAGAGCTGCTGGGTCCTTGGCACCGTCTCTTTCCCCCTACAAAACATGTTGCACTGAACTGCCTGCTAAGGTGGATGTACTTTTCTTTCATTCAGCCCACCACCTTGCTATATTTGCATCCTGATTAAAAATGTAGCAAATCTAAAATATAAAACTTCTTAAGGCTTTTTAAAGTTCTTTGCCATTAAACACCTTGTTAACCATGTAACCACATTCTGGGAGTTTTCCTGATGTGCTGGCAATAAACCTCTAGAGGAACACTTCCTGAAACTGCTCAGTATAGTTCTTACAATGATAAAATAATCAAATAAATTTTCAAATGTGTCACTATCAGAAACCATCAAATGTTTACTTTATTGCTTCTCTGTTGTCCAAGTTGTGGCTGGGATAGAGTTACTTTCATTTCAGTAGCTGGAACAGTGCTTCATTATCTCAACCCTCTGGCCCTTCTGGCACCCTCAGGCCAAAAAGGACTGTTGTGGTTTAAGCTCAGCTGGCAACTGGGCACTGCTGGTTCAGCCTCCCACAGCACAGTGGAGTGGGGAGGAGAATCAAAAGTAAAAACTGTACATTTTGATAAGAACACATTGATAATTTAAACAAAGAAAAAGAAAAAGAAGAAGAAGATGAAGAGGAAGAAGAACAAGAAGATGTTGATGCTGCTGCTGATGATGATGAAGAAGTGTCCTATACTGAAATCTGGAAACAAAAATTATTTTCCAGCTATATTTTCGACTAGAAAATACTTTGATTCTCCTAATATCCTAAAAAATCTCCTGGTTCATTTTCTAATTCTATTCTGCCATCACAGAGACAATAGTGTCCAACAGAGCAACAAATTAGAATAGTTACAATGCATATGTTTAATGGCATATTTTTAAATAAAGATAATAAGCATAGAGTTTTAGCATAAATTTGAGTATTGAACCTACCTTTTTTTATTTTCAATGTCAACCTGTGTGCATACTTCTCTTGTTTTGTTCCCAAGTTCAAGTGATGCAACAAATGTTACTTATGAGAAACTACAATATTCTTGTCTGGGCTGAAATAAAGATTTTTTTAGTTTGTGGTTTTCAAACACCCTTCACAAGTCTGTGCCTAAGCACCTGGAATTAAAACTAATCTGGAAAAAAAAATGTATTTTACCCATGTAATACAAAAGAAATTCATAGTTAGATGGCATCAAACTAGGAGCAACAGCCACAATTACAGGCTCATGAGCCAATATCTCAACAACAGCTGCTTGATCTCTTTGCCATGGGTGAGAATTAGAACAGCTGCTGACATCCAAAAGTAGAGAAGACTTTCAGCTCTCTTCCAGAGGACTAATCATTTCTTCCCTTACAGCCATTCCACCACACTGTCCTTTGCACAAATACTCAGTGGTTGCTGTCCTTCCTGCTTTGCTGTGTTAGCTGTAAATCATCATTCATGGTTCTCCTTATCAAATAATCTCAAATTATTTCTGAGAGTTTTATTTATTTAAATTAACTTAGAAGCAGAAGATGCACGATTTAGACTTGCATGCAAATCCAGTTAATCAGTGCAAGCTTGGAGGAGATATGGATAATGAGAAGAAACCTGTTCTTAATTATGTCACCATGCTTTTTGGGTTTTATCTCTTGCAGCTTTAACATGAGCCTGGCTGTACCCAGCCAGCCTGCTCTGCGTCTGAATAGATAGGTGATTCAGCAACATTTCAGCTAGAGGTCCACCAATTTATTCATACAGTTTGGGAGCTGAAGCAGAGAGACTATTCACCATGGCTGAAAAATGATATAAACGTCACATGTGTCTTCAGAAAGGCAAAAGGAGGAAGATTGGGAAACTGCAGGCCAATCATGTGTTCTGGGGCTTGGAATCAGACCAGAACTTTAAAAAAAAATGGCAGAACATGCAGTAAAACACTTTCTAAAATTCTATCTTTATGGAGCTATAATAAGAACATCTAGAAAAGAAAGGGGCTAAAAAGAGACTGAAGGGAAGAAATCCTGAAAAGAAATAACATGGCAGAATGAAGCCTACAGAAAAAGTAAGCTAAGGGGGAATTAATGCTTGAAAAACTAAGAAAAGAAGTATGTGTTAGGGAAGAGAAAGATACAGAAAATGAAAATAGAAGAGGAAAAATAGTTATATAGGAAAAACAGAGGGCATAACATTAATTCACTTCGCTTAAGTCACCCTTGACACCCAAGGCTGCACTTGACTCATCTTTATTCTATAAAACATGTTTGCCAAAGTCCATAATGAAGTCTGGAACAAAGAGAATCTGTTGTGAACTCTCTGGGTCTTTGCATATTTTTAAATCATTCAAAATATCACAGAAAAGAAGCTGATAAAGTAACACTTTTCTGTTTCTCATTCCAATGCAGTGAGAATTTATAACATAACTTGGAAAAATATGGGGGTTTTTTTCCATGTTGTCATCACCTTATGTAGTACTAATTTTTAAATTGTGCATTACAATCACAAGAGATCAATACCACACTGTAAGTTACCTGAAGACAAAGAAAACTAAACTATGCTTTAATCAAAAGATGATAAAATAAAGCATTTCATAGCAGATTTCAAACCTTTAAATTCCCAGTACAGTAAAAAAAGTTGTTTTCATCTCATGTAGGAAAACCATCCTGCATCACTGCAGTGCTTCATCTGCATCACTCACAACATCATCACCATTATCATTACTAAAATAACACTACTTGCATGTTACATATTTAACTACAAGCAGACCTCATTAACAGTGCTGTATTCCTAACCTGAACATGTTACTTGGAGATGGATGAGAGCTATTCCCAGTCACAGGAAATCCAAGGTACCAGCTGAAAGGCTGATAAATCTGTATGCAAAATTCTGTACTGCAGCCACCCTGTCTGTGGCAGACAAAGCCCCCAGCTGTGCAATGCAGTGCCCTGCTTGGGAGTTGATGCTGCTTGGTACAACCTATATCCATGCATAGCTGGGTAACTATCAACAAAGGAGAAGGGAAGAGAGAAAAAAAAATATCAAAGGTCAGCTTGGTGGACTGCCATTCATCCTGTATGTGAGATACCCCTGTGGCCTCACCAGAAAACAGAGACTCAAGTAGGGGACTCAAATAATCTAGAAAGTCTCTTCAAATTCTTAGTCTCCACTTTACCTAAGACACTAGATGTATTTATACCACAAAAGGAAAATAAAAGAAAATAAAAATATT
>VYZP01028995.1:2058-117097 GCA_013400635.1 Hypocryptadius cinnamomeus
TGGTTATAAAGTTGAGTGGTATATTACTCCCTTCTGCTTTTAAAGAGCATATAGGAAGGACATACCAACCTGAAATGGTAGGATGAGGTTTTCCTGATATCAGCTGTTACCAGGTTTGCTGAGAAACTGGTGTTATCTGAAGTAATGGCAACATCCATCATCTGCTCTGATCTTTGGAAGATCTTTGTTTGAGTCATGTTTTAACTTTAAGGTTTCTCTTTGTAAGGTTATGGTTTTGAAAATTATTTTCTTCATTTTTTCCATTTGTTAACTTTTGCAGCAAAGATAAAAAGAAAAGGATCATGATTATACTCAGCTGTTTTCCACAGGATTTGTTTAGTTATGAATGCAGTTGTTTTTCACTGTACATTGATTTTCATGAAAACTGCTGTTCTCACATCTGTAAGTTGTCCTCTAGGCAAGCTTTGTCCTTGTCCAGACATGAACATTTTGGGGGGAGAGCTGAGGGCAATCTGAAGTAAGTGCAAACTTAATAAATTACCTGCTTTTGAGGTATAAAAATATAGGAGATGGATAGGGATTAGGCTTCACTAGGAAGTGATGATGGAGTTGGTTTGGGGCAGGATGAGAGGAAAGCTGTGTAGGAATGTGTGTAATTAGTGAGTTTGGGTACTGCCTGTGAAGGAGAGAACATATGCTCCAAATATACTTCAGATTGTACTTTTAAGCCAGATGTCTGTGCCCAACCTAGGAAATGCATTCTCTAAAAAACATAGAAGAGAAAGCTAAGGAAGATGAGCACTTGGGCAAAGGCTTCCATTTCCACAATGCATTGTTCTTTCTCTTGATGAACTGTCGCACAGCTGGGAGAGCATTGACTGAAACTTTCAGGTCCGTTATTTCTGATATTCACCTTGAATTTCAGAAGCAGGATCTAAAGCTCAGATTTTATAATTTGATCCTCTCCCTGCCTGAAAGTTTCTTTTGATTAATGTTGTAGAAGCATGTAAGCTTTGGCAGTGTTTTGCTTAGGCTCATCTTACCTGCATTACAGATCAATGTGTTTTAACGCTCGAAGTTCTGAGTGTAGTTCTGAAAGTTTCCAAGGGTAAGCCCAGGCATATTGGCCTTGAAGGAGCTTTAGTTTGGAAACCTTAGTTAGTTCAGAATTGTGCTTGTTTTCTTTATACAGTACCAGCTTTCCTGGAGATGACTGTTGACAAGAGAAAGTCTCCTCTGAGCTAATGTTGCTTGTGGCCTGATTGCTGGAGAAAAGTGGTCATGCCTGCATAACACGCTCACTTTTAAAATAATTCAGTATCTGAGCAGTTTTAGAAGTTTTGTAGCTGTGCTTTTATTTATAGAGAGGGAGAGGCCAAAAAGAGCTTTGAAAGAAACAAGTTCAGGCAGACTTTGTTTTTGTTAAGGAGCAACAAAAATTGATTCAGCTGCCTTTTGTCAATAAAAATGCAGCCTGGTAGAGGAATGGTTGTTACAAACATCTAAGGTTTAGGTCCTGTTGCTACCACCGGAATCACAATTTGTACTTTAAAGATAGCGTCAGTTGTGTGTAGTTCAAAGAGGAAAAAAAGCCCAGCAAATTGGAATCTCACATTGAATTGGAAAAAAGTCAACATCAGCTCTGTGTTATGCCATATAGCTTACATAATCTGCAATGAATTTATCTTTTTCATGATTTGTACTTTGCCATACGTTCATGATTCTTTGACCTGGAAAATGTATCTCTGTTTCTCATTGTTTAGTGTGAAGCTGACCCTATGCAGAATTACATTCCCTGCTAATATATCATGAAAAATCATTTATTTATTTATGTCATCATACCTTATTTATTATGCCTTACTTACTGGCAGAGAAATTTACTGCATCAGTTCAGTTGAGGCTTACAAAACAACCAAGCTCCTTAGCTTTCAGAGCAGAAAGGAAGATGATGATCAAAAAGCTTGCTTTCAGAGAAGGAGCTACTCTTCTCATTTATATTTCTTAGCATTTTCTAAGATGTCTTCCACCTATCATTTTTTATTAGAGGGAGTTGCAGAATCAAAGTGGCATCTATTTATCATCCAGACTGAAATTCCAGCCCTCACCATCAGCCTTCTTTGGCCATGATTTTTCCCGTTTTACGACCAAGTGAGCATTGGAGCCTGTCAGGATGCATAGCTGCATTAATCATCTCTGCTCACTACAGCCAAGGGAGAGGACAGGAAGCATCTATTTACTAAGGGCTTGTCTACATGGGGAAATAGCCCAGACTGCTCATTAGGAGTTAACTCCTTCCATGGATTCTGCTTGAGCATCTTTCAGTGGTTTAGCTTCAGGCTGCTTTGGAAAATACAGGATTTGGTAGTGGGTGGAGTTAAACCACAGAAAGCCCGTGTTAGTGTGCGGTGTGGGTTCAGAACATGATCCTATCTCCACGTGTCATTTAATCTTCTGTAACTGACCCTCTTCATGCTCTTAGTCTGTGGCAAATGGAAGGTAAAACATGTTAGTTGCAGCCCCTCTCATCAAGGCAGGTGTGTGTGGCCTGCTTGTGTCCATGTGCCCGTGCATTTGTACAGGGGAGCCCAGAGTTCTGCTGGCAGCAGCTTGGGTGCAAGCATTATTTTTGATAACTCCCCAAACAAACAAATCTGATTAGACCTCATAATAAATAATTTTTGTGATAGAGGACAAAAATTGTGTAGGATGATCCTTTTACACCTTGTATGAGCCATGTATTATTTAGTGATGTTGAAGTTACTTGTGTTGGACCATCTTTTGTATAGAAACTTCTTTTGCCCCAAGATGAGTAGTCTTCAGAGATGAACAGCTTAAAGTCTATTTAATACTAGTCTAGTACATCATCATCCTGAAAATAAGAGGCTTTGTTACTATGGAAGCTGAAGTTTATCTTCATGAGAAACTTGCATCATTTTGCAAGAACTGTCTTTTTAAAACAACTTACACTACTGCAAGCTTCATTGTGGAAAGCATTTAGCATAACTTCATTTCATTAATTAAGCTTTAATCAAGCCAAACTAAATTGCTATTTTTAGAAGTTCAGAGTCTGATAAATGCATTAACAGTGTATGTATTTTCAGTGGTCATATAAAATAGGAGTAGAAGAGAAAGGAAAAGAATATTTCAGTTGTAAGAGTCCTACAGTAATAATTTAGTCCAACTATCTGACCACTTCAGGACTGACCAAAAGTTAAAGCATGTTATTAAGGGAAAATGCCAAATGGTTCTTAAACACTTAGAGGCTTGAAACACTTCTCTAGGTAGCCTGTTCCAATGTTTGACCACCCTGCAGGTAAAGAAATGCCTCCTAATGTCCAGTCTAAACCTCCCCAGAACGGCTTTGAAACATTATTTTCTCAGTAAACCAGAAACTTGTGTGGTTCTTGATGTTCCTATGTAACTGTTAATTTTCTTACTGACCATAAAAACTAACTCTCTATGCATTGAATACCAATTAAAAGTTGAAATATTAAGGAAAATACTGCTTATTTTAGAAGACCAATGTGGAACCTTGTCTTAACACAGATCCATAGAAAAAAAATATTATGAGCTTCAGCTTACCTAGTCACAGTAGTGAGAGTAAAACATGATGACCATCTCCAAAACAGTCATTTGTAAGAAGCTGGTATAGCTATATTGCTGGTTACAGCTTTGGCTCTTTGCTTTCAGCTCTTTCAACTACATTACTTTTTTTGGCAGCTGTACTTTTCTTTTTTCCAAACTTGCATTGCTAGATAAAGTTTTATTCAGTGATTTCTTCCAGACAGGAACAAAGGATAGTTTCTTTCAAATATTAGGATGGCATTTGCTGTTGTCTCTGAAATTCCAGACTGGGACTGCCTGGAGAGGCAGCAGAATGCATTTTAGTCCTGTACATATATTTGTACTTGACAGCCTACAAGACCACTTTGACAGCCTTTGTTTGGAGTATATGGCTATTATTCAGTCTTTCTCAGCATCTTGTGTTGATGCTTCATATCAGATTTTGTTATACTCTGTTTGCACTTACACTTTTAGAAATTCTCTTTTGGGATGGCACCTCAACATTTGTGTCAAGTTCTCTCTAACAGAGTGAATTAATTAAACAGGAAAGTTCAAGTTTGGCTCCAAAAGAAAAATAAAGAGTTCTGCCATTTGTATACTGATGATTCAAAATGTCTGAGCTTAACATTCAACTGCTGTGTGCCTTAGCCCCAGTGAAGGACACTTACTTAATCATTATGAATGGAATACAATACAAATGAAATAAATGCAGTACCAGGGATTAAAATAGACCTTGCACATATGTGTAGTAAAAGTATTCTTGGGGCCTTTAATTCTGTAATGTCCTTGGCTCAGATTTCTACGGTGGCTCACTGCCATCCTGAAATGGCACAAGGTAAAAGCAAAAGCTTTCATGTATTCTGTATACAGGAGTTGGGAAAAAAATTAAATTGCAGAGAAAGTGAAGCAAAACATTACAGTTTTATATTCATGCAGTCCTGTTTTGTGTCTGTACTGCACTTCAGGGGGCTATGCAAAACCTCACTCAAAAAGTTGCATGACATCAAGGTCAGAAACCTTGCAGTTGGGAAATGCAAAAGGTGGAACTTCACAGATCCGCAGAGATATTGTACTTGCACATGGGAAATATTTAGGATAATTATGCTAATAAACTTGCCTCTTTTGAATAGACTGTGTAGACCTTAAGCTAACAGTGAAATAAAAAGATTTTCATTAGGAGTGACACACATTCAACATGCAAAAATCTGTGTTTTAATAACTTCCAAAATGATAGCATTACAGCCTGAACTGATCTCCTAGTTAAAAAAAAAACAACCAACAAACAAAACCAAAAAACCCCAAAGAATTCAGTAACTTTTATTAATTTTTGCTCTAATTTTCTGAGTTTAGTTTAATTAACAAAGAAATTTTGCCTATTTCAGTCACAAGCCTTTGTTACATCTTTCACTAACATCACTCAACACATCCCTAAGTTTTTCATTGTGAGGATGTGGAAATCAGACAGCAATTGAAAGTTTACTCCAAAACCCTGGAAAGTCAGCAGAAAGGCATTTGTTGATTTTAGTGGATTGGGATTAAGTCCAAAATAAATATCTAATATACCAAACTACTTGCTTATTCTTCAAACATTTGAAAATTACTTTGTATGCAAAATCTTTATTTCTGATAACCCTCACTCTTACAAAATAGAGTCTCCTGCTGCCGGGTGCCCAGCAAATCTTTGGTTGTGCCTATAATCTTGCACACTCATGAAGACAAGTAAATGGTAAGCAAAATAGGGATTTTCTCCTACCAAAAGCTTTGTCCTCAACCTAGAAGCTTCTCCCCATATTTTTGGATCACCAGCTATGGAAGGCAGACATGAGATTAAACAGTCTCTTGGTTTTGCCCCATGCATGATCTATGTTGCTGCTCAGTCAAGACATTTTCACCTGTACCTTTCCTATGTAAAAATAGAATAATTACCACTTTTAATCGCAATTGTTGTAGGAGGGGAAGACTAAGAGTTCACACTCCCACTACACCGGTGATGAAGGATATGATTTAACAGCAGTTTAAATTGTAAACTGAATTTTAAGCTTGCAGAAGTTCACAGTATAATGGAGATCTGTATGAAGTCCAGGGACCCAAAGTCTGCATCACTTTGCAAATCTGTATTTTAATGGTAGACTCCTACTTAGTACAAGAACAAAACTAGACATTTGGAACTCTTTGTACTGCTCATATATACAGTTTATACCTACTATAAAGAGTTACACTTTAAGAAACACTAGACCCTGTATTATAAAGCACTTATAAATACGAAATTGAGCCTGTGTTTAAGTTCCCAAACCACCTAAACTCAGCATGAAAGCCACAAAAACTAGGACTGAGCCAGGCTTCTTCCTGCTTTTGAGCCTAAAATCTTTCACTGTGTATTGTGGAAGAAACAACAGCAATAGCCCCTCACAGGGCTGTGAGGCCAAAAGGCAGCAACCAGTAGCTGAGCAGGGGCAAGGATCAACTCCTTAAACCTTCTTTCCATTGCAGTTAAGTGCACACGAAGTCCCAGCCAAATGGTGGCTCATAGCAGGGATGGAGTTTAGCCTGTTTGCCTTTGCACTGGAAGGGCTGAGCACCACAGGTAGCCTCACTCAGAGTGAAGTACAAACACAAGGTTTAACAAGCTACTGCTTGTCAGCTCTTAATTAGCAGCTCCCATCAGAGCAGCAGCACCCAACTGCAACGCTGTCTGCTTCAGTGCAAAGTCCACATTACTGGTGAAGTTTTCAGAGGCATCATATTTCGCTAGGACAGTGGTGTTTAACAGCTACCACGTGGCAGGATTTGGTAGCTGAGTTTTTGTGCTACTTTGAGTTTTTCTGTGTGCAGGGAGAGTTTCTAGCTAAACTGAGTACTTGATAGTATCTGCTAAATTGGATGCAAGCAGTAGGTCAGGAGGTTCCTTGGGCTGAATTCCTTGACGTGCCGCAAGGTGATTTTTGTTTATTTTGACTTGCAGTTCAGATTTCCATATCCAGCACTCTTGCAGCAGACAGCTGCACAGCGTTTGGTTCAGCCAAGTGTGTGCTGATGACTGGTGGCCTTGTTGTTGTGACAGTGTCTGCCTTGCCACTGCGGTGCCACCGCTGCCACGCGCAGCGAGGCTGTGCTGGGGACCTGGGGGAGATAAGCCCTGCTGTGTGTCTTATCTTGTGTGTTCACAAGATAAAGCACAGGTTGCTGAGCCTGCCTGTGAGAAGTGTGGGTAACATTTGGCTCTTGAGGAAAGCTGCACACAGTAAAGCAGTATACTTTTCAAAATGTGTTTAGGACATTAAAGAGGGATTCAAAATACAAAATACAGTAAAACCATAAGCAGAGTGCATGAGGAAAAGTTAAGAGAGTTGAAAATTGAGAACATAAATAGTTTGCTTTGGGCCCTGTGTGAGTGAGGATGTGATGGAAGTGTGTGAGCTGGTGCATCAGCCACACAAAACTTTCTCTGTTAGGAGGATATTTCTTATATTCTGCAGGTCTCATGCCTACAAAACCTAAGACAGATTCTGCTGATATAAATTCCTAGATTTTCAGTCGTCTGTGTTGGTCAACCTTTTTCTCAGAAGCTGTATCCTGCCCTAAACTGGCTAACAAAACATGACAGAAGTGGCATGGAGCAAATAATTTTGTATGGACAGGGTGTACCATAGCTAAATGAGCATAGTGCCCAGCATAGTGCCCAGCAAATCAGACAAAAGAAATGAATATTTACCTCAGCTTTTAGTTTTTCTTTCCAGGATTTTTAAATGTATGCTATAACAAAAAAGGAGAATGAGTAACATTTTCAAGCATTTATCTGTAAATGTACAATCCATTATTGTGGTTTTGAAGAATCTCAAACTGGACTTCAAACTTCTTTGAAAGACTGCATGGGTGAATCAGCCTCTTTTGATACTTAACGTCTCTGAGCCATAGATTTTTACACATACTCACACATACTGCTTGTTTATGCTTGTTCTCTCCTCTGTGTGTGTGTGTGAACCCACACATGAGCAAATAATCAGGAGTGATAAATAGAGATTTAAGACTCTAACGTGTCTCCTGTTAAAATGTAAACTACTATTTTCATGAATAAGGTGTTCCTGTGGAGACGCTGGGAGGATTTTCTATTGCTTGGAAGTAGCACTCAAAGGCATTGTATGAGCTATTAACAGTTGGATACAAGTTTCCTTTAAAATATTGTAGTAATATAAAAAACTGCTTATATTTTTGCAGGAGTGCAGGGAGTAGACTGCTGTGGTTAGTTTTACTGTAGAGGTAGAGTGACTGCAATGAACAGCAAGAAATATGCCACAATCTTTTAAACTTTTTCTGTAATGTAAAAAGACTATATTTTTTCTACACCATGCAATTAAAAGATTAAAATAACACTAAAGTAGTCTGGGCTTTTGGAAAAAAAAAACCCTATTTTTGTATTTTTGGCAGTATGGTGTGTAAGAGCTGCTATTTCAGTAGTAGAGTGTCACTTGAGTTTAACGAAAGTGCCCTTAAATAGTAAACCAAAGTTATGAAAAGGAAAGGTATATTCTTTGAAGAACACCTGCTAAAATTACTGTATCTTGAATAAAAAAAAAAAGGAAATAGAACAGGTGTGATTGCTGTGTTGCATGTGTGTCCCTATGGCTGTTATTTCCAGACAAACAGAGGGGAAGAGCCATGGCCGTGCCTGTGTGTGCAGCAGTGGGAGCAGGGGCCAGCCAGCAGGGAGCCATCAGGGGGTACCCACATGGATTGTGTTTTGGGAGGTGACTTCTGGCCCAGTGATGTGACATCCCTGCAGGATGCAGGGATGGGAGGTGCACGCCTGTCCTGAGGGCTGTCAGCCATAGCCCAGGGCATGGCCTGGGAGTGCTTCAAGCCAACACAGCACGATAAGGATGGGGTGAGGGGCTGGTGGGAGAGTTTGTTCTGAAAGCACATTCCAAAGGGAACAGTGATGCCATAGGGCCTTTGCCACTCTGCAGCCACAGGGCTTCAGGAGCTCGTGGTTACAGTGCTCCTTCACTCTCCCTCTCCCTGCCTCCAGCATGGGCTGCTTCTCCCTCCCCGGAGAAGTGGGAATTCCTAATTCCCAAAGGCCAGCCTTCCCTTTGGCTGCACAGTGGGGCCATGGCACCGTGCAGAGGTGGCAGGTGGCTTCCCCAGGACCCTGCCCTGTGCTGTGCCCTTGGGCACAGGCGTCACGGGGATGTGAGAGAAAACCCTGCTGTCCCCTGCACCGGGTGCGACGCTGGCACGGCAGCCATATGCTGGGCTGCCAGAAATAGGGGCTATTTTTAAAGGAGTTGGGATTGCTAAATAAACTGAGAACTGGTCTGTTGTTTCACACTGCTATGGGGGTCAAGAAGGACAAACGCTTGCTCCTCGCATGGGGATGTGATGCTATGCAAGAGGCGCTGTGTCCAGCTTGCTGGCTGCCTTATCGTCTGACAGCTTTTGTAGAGAGGGTTTGTGGAGAGCTGGAATAAGAAGAATGATCTTTCAGTCATGTCTGTGTTAGGAAAGAAGTTTTGTGCTAAAACAATAGGTCTGTAAAAATTGTCGCGTTTTGTGTTAAGATCTAACTTCTTTTGTGCTTTACTCGATTTCTCTTAAAAATTAAATTCTACAAATAGTTATATGTTTCTCTAACAAATTAACAGGGTTTTTTTTAACTTGCAATGGCCTAATGTTCTGTGAAATGAATGCAGAGGAGCTTACAGTCTTATCCTGCTGTTCCCAATAGAGACTTTCTTTCTCTGAATCGTTGTCAGGCGATGCTATCTACTGTCACTCTTAGCTGTATGTCTGTCACATTCCCTCTTATTCTTCCTTCAAAACTGTATTCTTGGCCTTTTTTTTCTGGGAGATCCCTCTAGTTGCCCTTCCTTTAAACCCCAGAGGGAGGAGATTTCTAAGGCTGAAATGTGGGATCAATGTGTGACCACACCACATCTTCTCATGTGCTGCTCTGCTCTGCCCTTCCCTGATATCTCCTGCAGCCAGGAATGCCTCATGGACCTGGGCGTGTACATACCTCTTCACATCATCTTTTTTATTTTCCTTATTTTTTTTTTTCTTTAAATGGGCTACATAGCATAAAGTGCAATGCTTTTAAATAATTTCGTATCCTTAATAATGGAATGTTGCCGTTCATTTCATTGCACCTGTAAAATTAGTGATTGTTATATCACTAACTTAACCGAGCTTATATCAGATCTAAAACTTGAGAGCCCTCTTCGATAAGTACCTGTAGGTCCCATAGACTTGAAAATTACATTGCTGCAACTGATGGAATACTCAAATCTGTTTCATTTTTCTGAATTTGAGAGCAGGGACACTTTTAGTACTTATACTCCCATCTTTAACATTGCACAGATGGTGAAATGTTTTTGCATTTTTTATATTATTTTGGGTTACTGAAGTTAATATTCTGCTAGCTACAAATATCCGTGTGCATACCACAGGGTTCATTCCGAGGACAGAGCTCTAAAATAAATTATAGACCTTGGTAGCACTCATAAATCAGTCATTTTTTCATTGAGAAAGTGGTGGCAATGGAAGAAAGTTATTTAGTGATCAAAATGCATCGTTAAGCTTTTAAAAAGGGATTCTGTGCCTGTAGTGGAGCTGTAGGCGATTTATGTCTTATCTGTACTCATTGCCTGCAGCTTTTGGAAAATTTGTAAACAAAGCCAGATGCTCATTATGTTCCTGTTCAGGGTTGGTTAGATGGGCAAATGCCATCAGAAGCACTTTGGCCCTGTTGGGTTTTAGCATGTTACAGAAAATGGAACTGCTCCAAAATATTTTTTTAAAGACTTATCATCCATGAAAATATACTTCTAGTTTCTCCTCATAGAATGGACTTTTTAAAAATAGCTGTAAATGATAAGAACATGAAGGTAATACTCCAAGGACTGTGTTTTATGTTAAACTGTGGGTCCAGCTTTTTCTCTGTGTCAGAATTTGTGCTTATGCTCTATGATGTAGTCAAGTACCACTCACCCTTTCTATGGGCTTCAGGCAATGGAGGAGGCTGTGGCAGATTCAGACTGGGGTAGTTTTGCATTTTTACGAAATATAGGGAGCTGAGATGAACTAAATTTGCTGTTAATATAATATATTTTACTGCTTGCCTTTTGTCTTCCATTTCGATTATGTGATGTGAAAGGGATTCTTGTAAACTACTTTTTTTTCACTTTGTACTGCTCTTTAAGCACTTGAAAATGTGTTGTTATATACAAATTGAATGCCTATGCAACAATACATTTTTCCTTGTAATCACATTTCATGTAATTTATTTTACAATTCTTGGTTAACTTTTGGTGAATTTTTTCTTTTATTTATTTCTTGGCTGCAGCTGACCAGGTGAACAGGTCATGGCACGCCTAACGAAGAGACGACAGGCAGACACAAAGGCTATCCAGCACCTTTGGGCAGCTATAGAAATAATCCGCAACCAGAAGCAAATTGCTAACATTGACCGTATTACAAAGTAAGTGACCTGCTCCCAAAAAAAGTCTTGGTGAGGGGGAAGGTTGATGCTATTAAAAGCCCTTGGGGACAGAGATAGTAAACATAGTGAGAGACTGTGAAACAGTTACATGGAGTTCTATGTTACTGATTAATTAATTATATATAAAAAATCAAATTTATCAAACTGAGCACCACCTGAAGATCCAAAAGTGAGGTTTACTTCATTGAATTGAGATCTTACCCTGTATTTGTTTTGCATAAGCATCTTTAGGAAAATATGTAATTTTTCTAGTACTTTAATTGAACTTAGCATTTTGGAGTTGATAGCTTGTTTAAAATACAAGAAACAGATATAACAGTTGAGGAGAAAAGGGCAATAAAATCTGTAAATAGTCTATTTCTTTAGGAAAATGTGAGAGGCTAGTGTAGGACATTTCCAGAAGGCAAAGAGAAATCTGAACTGTTAGGTTGTTCAAATAAATGAGAAGCCATATTTGCTGAGATGTGCATAAGATGCTATTAAAGAAGACATGAGATTATTACCATCTTTGATTAATACTGTCAAAATATTCATCAAGGTGCATTAGGTGCTGGATACACGAAGAAATATATATTCTTTGTTCTGTGGGGCTTGCAGTGTGTAGAAAGGCCTACAATATTACTTGTAGCAGCCACTGTAATAAAAACAGAGGGCTTTGTCCCTCTCTCTGCTTTGTCTGCATTTCCAGGCTGACATGTATGTCACATTTGTCAAAGTAATCAATATGAATAATTTAAAAGAACTAAAGTAACCAGTTGGCAACTCTTCAGTTGCCAGAACCAATGGGGACTGATAATGAAGGCAGAGACCACTAATGAGGAGAGTTATAAACAGTGCAGGTGACTAACGAAGTGAAAATCATTAAAACATGGCCCATGACAAGGGTCCACTGACAGAGTTTGGAAGTTCTGGGGTGGAAGTGACAGGCAAAACTGGCTTCATAAGTGGAAGAAGTGTAACAGTTCAGGTTCTCCAAACATAATGAACAGTAAAGTTCAGAAAGACAGATGACGTCCCAAGTGAATTAATGAGTACCTGGCTTCTACAAGAAGAAAAATGGACCATCAAACTGAAAAGCACCTTTCCAGAGACAGAGAATTCCAAGAGGGTTTGGAAGGAGATTGTATTTTAGAGAATTTCACTTTTGAGGTCGTAGTGGAGTTCTAGAATGCATTAAAGCATATATATATTTTCATGATGTCTCCAAGGAGACGAGTGGGTAAACTAATGCTATACACTTTCCATTTTAACATTTCAAATTACTTGCTCTAGGCTACATATTAGCTGAGTTTGTTAGCTGTTTGTGCTCTTTTTAGATGTAATAAAGGGAGACAGGCATGTCTAGCTGGGAATTCATCCCACTCTTATGAGAGATGCCTAGTTTAAGATAGTGGGAAAACATTTAGCTGGGGTAAAGTTAGGTCAGACAAATCATTACAAACAAGGTTGAGAAAACAAATATTCAGATGCTAGAAAAAGAAATACTGCTCTTGGTAACTGATGGGTAGTTTGATTATTTAAAAAGTCTTGGTCCAGATTGTATGACTCATTTCCAATCAGAAGAAAAATAAGTGACTAAACAGAAATGCAAGAAGCCTTAGTACTTTGAGAAAGATGAACAAGGTGTTGGCAGTGAAGAGTAATCTAAAAAGTGCTTGGGCATTGTAAATTCTCCCCATGCACATCAGTGACAAGAGTGATGAACACTGATCTAGTTTCTATTATATGACATTCCTAAGGAGATAACTTTTGACAAGGAAATGATAAAGACCTTTGTATTGCAGTATGGTAGCAGTGGTTGATGAAGAAACACAGATGACATAGTAAATGAGTATGCATAATACATAATATTCAAAATAAAGTTCCAAAATTACCATGGCATCAGAATATCTCTTCTGATGAAAACTGAGCAGCTAATATATTCTTCCAGGCTCAAGATCATTTGGCCAGGTCAACTGCAATTCCTTGAAAGATCGGTCAGTGTCTGGGCATATAGGCAAACACAAAAATACTAAGAATTTTTAAAACCAGTGGTCAAAATTGAAAATAATGAGCATGTGTACATAGTTGGAGCTATAAGGAAGCTTTTACAATTTGTACTAGTAACATTTTTTAGAAGTGTTAATACCGCTTGAGATTGACAGAAAGTGATAATGACAGTGACATTTATGGAAGCATGTCATATTCCTGAGTAAGAATACATAAAACCAGCAAAAGAATATATATATATATTTTTTTAATAAATCCATGTTTAAGGTAAGTAACAGTCTTTCTATGTGTCATATATTGGATGACAAATGGATACTTTCAGATAACTTCACATGTTAAAAAGATGATTAATTATTTGGTTTTTGAATGGATTTTCTTTTCTCCTGGTTTAAGCATTCATTTGCTGCTAGAGACAAGTTGTCCTGTGTATTTTGTGGCCTGTTAGACTAAACACCTTTATAGCAAATTGCTATGAAGAACTGTTGCTTTCTTCGTTGGATGGTTTGTTACTTTAAACAAATTGATTTGTTGGCTTTTCTCCTAATGTACATTCAGCATGGTTGTCTCCCTCTTCTTTATGTATTCTTGTTTATTTAATTTAATTCTTACTTTTCTTAGTCTTCTGGTGCTGAGTAGAAGACAATGTAACACAAGGAACATACAAGACAATGTAAATGTCGAGGAACATTTACTTTTAATGACCTGGGAGAAAATGTTCATAATATAAAAAGAGGATTCATAGTTTGCAGATTATGAACTGTTCCAACTCAATATGCAAAACAGACAAATTTATATAATACATGCAAGTATGCAAATTGTTACCTGTACACTTTAAGTGTAATTGATAGAAGATTACTTGGGTAAAGGAAGACTTCCAGAAGGTACTGTCAATGGAGAGTAGACAAGTAAAATCTACAGAACTAGGCACGCATTTCTGTAGAGAATATAAGAGTAGGAGGATAGTGTAGGAGGAGCCTAGAGCACTAGAAGGTACTTCTGATTTTATCAGGGAAAACCTATAAGGAAAGAGGCCCTTTAATTAAAAGTAGACGAGATCAAGTATGCTTTGCTTTTTAAATTGATGAGGGGGAAAGGCAAGAACAGAAAAATGCGTGATTAGAAGTGATTGAAAACTGTCTTACATCAAGGGAAGAGTCACTTGGAAAATTTGAATATGCAAGTTAGAGCCTTTAAGAAATTAATTAGTAGGCTTTTTGAACTTCAGGCAATTTTTTTAGAAAAGTCATTGCATGCAGAGAAGTAATAAGAAACATAAGAAAGGTGTCTGTTTTGTAAAGAATTAAAAGTGCAGTTGTGAAAACGGCAAGAATATGACAGAGTTAATTGGAGTATTATATAAATACTTGAGGCATTGGTAGAGATGAGACCACACTGTACAGACTCAATGTCTCAGAAAAAAATCCTCAACAAATCATCATATGAAAGGGATTCTGCAGTTTCACTGACTTCCTGTGAGGGTACATTATAGTTGGAACTAGGTTGGAGAGAAGCACTCTCAGTAACTGGAAAACTGAATGAAGGACTGAAAACCAGTACTAACAAGAAGGAAGAGTGACGTGACTTGAAAGGAATTAGTACTTTGAATGCAAACTACCTTTGGAAGAGGACTTTAAAATATATATTTAAGTTCCTAGCATTGTACATAAGCTTCAGTATATTCAGTGCATTTTTATTTAATGATAGAGCTCGCTTGAAGGCAATGGTAGCATTTCTGTAAAGATACAGAAAATAAATATTCTCAGCTGGCTTACATTGTCACAAGGTATCTCAAGTCAATTAATTGCAATAGTTTACAATATGACTACAAGAACTAGCTAATATTTCTAAATCACCACATTTCTTAATAACAAAATTGCATTTCTAAGTATTTATCAAGAAATACGACTTCTTTTTCTGTCTAGACTTGATATTGGGTTAATTTGACCCTAGTGTATCAATTATTTAAAAAAACATTATTGGTATTAGTTATGCTGTAGGCACTAGTGAAGAAATGGCTTTCCATATCCTGTGAATTCTCTGTCAAGAGTGCAGCCTGACAAATTGTTCATCCCTAAATTGTGTTAAAAATTATAACTATGCTTTGACTTCCTGTTTTTTCCTCATTATTTTCCATCTGTTCTGGATTTGGGGTAACCTCAAGAATTGATTCTATGGAATAAAATGCCTTAAAATACACTGGGAAAAAGGCATGCATATTTAGATGAGTAGGATAAATTATTGACATTCAGTTGCATAGCAGATTGGTAAGTATTTCTGTGCAGACGTGTTTTAAAGTTCTCTTTTTGGCTATTCCAATCTTCCAGGTCCTTTTATAATGTTTTCTCTATAATTCCCTTACAGGTAATTGGACTCCTAAGATTTAATTAAGTATTAATTAAATATATACCCCTTTTCTCACAAAATATTTGGTTTCCTCAGTAGCAATATATGAACATTTCATAATCTTTATGATTAGTTCATAGTTCATTAGCTATTAAGTTAATGTTATTAACATACCCAGTTGGCAAATCTGGTATTCTAGAATTATTATTGGCAGCTTCCAAGATTTTTTTCATTGTAAACAGACAATTATTCTGGTTTCTAAACTATTCCATGAAGACTAATGTAAAGAACCAAAACATAATTCTTTTCTTCTGCACATCCTTCCCTTTTTTTCTCTTTCTCTTTGTTGAGAGATTTTTTTTCCTCTCTCCCTTTGTTGCATTTCATGATTAATTAAGTTGATTAGCTTCTCTTTCTGTCTCTTACATAGGCTGTGTCTATTCCATCTCCATGTACCGTGACAGGGAATACCCTGGCACTCTCTGGAGCAGTTATGCTGGGGCTACACCTCCTTGCCTTTGGCTCACAGAGCGTTTCTTTGGCCCTGGCATATTCTTTGTTTGTTTTATACGTGTGTGTGGTTCCTCAGTTCAAAGTGCCAAAAATAACACAGCCCACAGCAATGCTGTTCTTGAACCCTGAAGATGGAGACGCGATAGTTGCACGTTCAGGCATCTGAGGACACACAGCGTGCTGCAGCAGGGCTGGTGCCCTTGGCAGAAGGAGCCAGTGTTGGCATGGTTCATTTTGGGTTCTCTGTCATGAGCAAGCCAACCCCTGGGCCATGCTTTGCTTTTTCCTTGGAGGAAGAGCTTGTCTTTCTCCAGAATGGAGCCTGAGAATAAGTTGGTTTGGGAATGAAACCAGGAGTGGCTGTAGGGTACAGGGTAGAGGTATCACAGCTTTGGGGGGGATGAAGCTGATGGATAGACTACTAGCTAGAATATGCTATAATTGGGCACTTTATATATTTTCAAATAAAGTGATACTGAAACCATCCATTTCATCAATCAGAAAGCTGTTTTACCCCATTGGTGATCCAAGAATATATTGTTTTTTCATTAATAGATACAAAGACTTTCATCTTCTTCTTTAATTGGCTTTCAGATAGGGTGGTCCAGTACTAGGTCCCTAAATTATCATAGCTATTTTTCCTGTATTTGTTCTGTGGACTCATTCTTGCTATATTGTAATTTAATATAGGTGCAGCCAAGTCAGAGCATCCAACAGGAATGAGCAGATCCCAAGCCAGTGTCAAGTAGGCTCTGTTAGCTCTGTGCAGACTGACATTAATCAGCATTGATAGGATAGCATGCCAGAAAGGAATTACTCACTATGAAAGATTACTGTAAAATAATGAGATTTTCTGGTCCCACAGTTGAGATGGAGTTGGTAGCAGTTGTAGATTGAGTATGTGACCCTCTCAGTTTGACATTTGGACCTAGGAGGGGGATTTCCTCTCCAAATATCAGTCTTTGGAATTTTTCTGGTTAATGTCTGAGAAGAGTTGAAGTTCATATATCTGGTTTTGTTGCCTTAGTTCTTTTGCTGTTCTTTTTCTAGGCTGTCTTCTTTAACATAAAACAATTTATAGAAGCAGTGATGAAAGTAAAGTTGAGAATGAGCAATTTATTCTCAGGTACAGAATAAAGAGAACAGAGTATAAATAAGAAAATGAGCAATTTGAATGGATAGGGAATAATCACACAAGTATATAAATAAGAATATGTAATGAAATGGCAAGAAAAAAAATTGGAAGAACAAGATTCTTACAGAATTGCTTATTTGAAGCTTAGATACTTACTAGGAAAAAATCTGTTACTATTCATAGTACTCTTGATGAAAATTTAAGTCTTCCTAGTATTCCTAGTATTCTGCATGTTGCAACTAAATAGTCATGCAGAAACAAAAATAGTAGGCCATAGGAAAGATTAGAAGAGCAGATGACTCTGGATTTGTAATGAGATAATCCTGTTGTTAAACTTTGTAAGAAAATAAGTATTTTACCACCTGTATTTCTTTGGTTGAAATACAAGCTTAGAAGTGAGGTTTTTGCTTTGTTGGTTTCTTAACCTTTGTCAAGCCATTCCCCTAAAATATCTGTCTTTTTGTCACTGAAAACAGGTTTATCTGAAAGGAACTGTTTGAAGTAGAGCATCCTCCTGCTATGCAGGAGAATGCAGTGATCACTCCAGTTCACTTTTTACCAGAGTTACTGGCTCCTTTTCCATATCTGTACATATCTGTACATCATTTTCATGTATATTTTAACTGTGACTATTTGAAGCAAACAGTATTATTGAAGCCCTGGCCAGTACACTGAAGATTTTTTTATTGTGCTATGCAGTGTAATAGCAATTCCTAGTTATGCAAGGGTAAGCAGAAGTGTGGAGTCCAAGGTCCTACAATAAAAGCATGACATTTCCTCAGCAGTCCACGTAGCTGCTTCCAGAGGCAGCCTGTCTATGCAGTGTTTACCTGTGAGAAAACTGACTTCAGTTTGTATTGGATTGACAGAATTATAGATAATATGCATTACAGAATACATCACTGGGTGGTGACAGGGTAGAAAACTCTTAATTTTCAATACCTCCTCATGTGTTTGCTGTTACAGGTAAAGACAAGGCACTTTTTTCTGTCTGACTCCACTATGTCAGTCTCCTTTGTAATTTCTTTTACTTTCCTTCTCTGTTTCTCATTATAAACTCCAGCTACTTCTTTAAAGTCCAAATCAATGTGGAGTTTTTCTGTTTTCAGAAAACTATTTTATGTTAAATCAAGAGAATGAACTGAGTTTGGAGTTTTAAGGCCTGTAAATCCTTAGTCAGAGATCATACTGCAGAAAACAAAAGTCTTCTCTGCTTTTTCAGCAATTTCTTGACTGATTTAGTTAAAAATCATTATATTAATAAAACAAAACCAGTCAAAAAATGATCATTTGATTCCCTAATAACAGAATTTTTAGTACAAGTACTACTTTGGTCATATATAAAAATTGTATTATGGATGCATAACTAGCAGTTACAAGCATAGCGATACATTGCAGAGAAATATGCTGGACACCAAAATGCTTGACTTGTTTGACACATTAATTTCTTATTCTGATGGCTTTGCAGTGAGGTTAAATGATGGATTTAGGTTAAATCTGTTTTATATTTTCAAAAGCTCAGTTATATTCTATAAAGTAACAAAAAGAACATTGAGAGCTGCATATGTGCAGAAAAGTACAGAGGTTCTTACCTGCTATTGCATCATAACACAGTTTTGCTTGTAAATTTGTACTGAGACTGAGCAATGAGGTAATATTCACCAAACTAATAATGATTTTTAATACCCAGGCTAAAAAAAACATAGTTGAAAGAAAAGTGAGAAACTAAGCTAAACACTTTTTGTAAAAATCTGAAGAATGAATGAAAGATTGTGATTTAATTGCACAAGGGATGTTCACAATGGCATATGTTCATTGAATTTCACCTGTGTTCCCTGTAGATAGATACATTCACCATGCAACTTTTGCCTATCTGTTTATAGAGTGTTTAATCTTAATTTTGTTTAAGATTTTGGAATGATTTTTTGGTTTGGATATTATGTAGTTTTAATATTGCTCGTATTAATGGTTTATGTGCTGCCTTTACACATAATTGACTAAAGAGAGTGGAAACAGGAACTGCAGGAAAAAATGTAAACTTTTTTTGTAAAAAGGCTATGAAGAACCTATCTGCATTTGCTCTGACTAGTGGTGGTATTAAAATTGCTAAATTAGTAGATTTGGTTGAAGTATTATCTTGAGTTTATAATGTATATTAGTAATCACTCTTTTTCCCATTGAGCTCCTTTGTTGATTCAGTTTATTTCTTCAATTTGTTTAACAATTCTGTTTAATCATGTTAATTAAACAGGTTAAAGGAATACATAAAAAGAAGTGCACATGTATTAAAGAGTGTTATTTGTAATTTCTTTGGGATGATTTTTCCTCCAACTTGGTCCTGACACATTGTCCCTTGTTGCTTCCTGAATTGCTGGGTCTGCTTTCCAGTGCTGGCTGTCAAAGCCTAATTCAGTGCCTGGTGTGGAAAACTCTTCACCAGGGACTGACAGATTGCTCCAGCCTCGCTGCCTTTTTTCTCTGCTTTATGCAGAATATAGAGGAGGGAAAGGATGCTGTAGCTGCCTGTGCAAACATTATACCTGTAAGGGTTTAGCATAAATGGCTGTTTTGTTGAGGACTAGAGCTTGAGGTGGAGTTTTTTGTGTATTTACTTTGATCAGAAATATTACTGTAGTCACATCTTGTTCCTACAGTTCATTCTGCAAAAAACAAATAGGTGCTTAGATGTTCTGATGAATTTCGTTTGATCAGTTTTCCTTATCTGGTAATTCTTCTCTTAGGAATGCTCTTACATGGTATTGCTAGAGTGGCATTTTTCTTTTTCTGTCTCAGAGGTCAATGTTCTTCATTGATTCAGTAGGTGAAGTCATCTCTGGGCTGAGCATGAATATGGTAAATAAAATGATTCACACTAACAGCACAAACACTTTGTTATTAACCACAGCCATACTCCTCATTTGATGTTTGTTAGTAAGTGCATGCTCATTTAAACTCTCCTTATTGAGTGTTACTATAAAAGTTGTACAATTCAATGTTTAATACAATACATGCAAAGTATGAGCTCCAGTAGAAATATTGAGAGGAAAAGGGATGGAACTGATTTGAAAATCACTGTCCCCATTTTCATGTACTCCATACCTCTATTAATATTCATCTTGAAATTGTATAAGTTTACACAGAAAAATACAGAAAAGGCTTTTTTTCTAATTATTAAAAGCAAACCATTATTTATGTCGCAACAATTGTGTTTTTTGCTCAAATCATAACATCTTTGTAATATTTGAAAGTGGAACTTCTAGCTTATGTTTTGTTTCTTTGCTGTAAATAGATGTGACTTTCTATTAGAAGTAAGAGATAAAAATGAGTGAGACATGGCCATTTAACAGCTTGTTATCTGACCTGAAGTGCTCATCAAGGCTTTCTCTGTAATCAGTGGAGGGAGAATGATCTCCAAAGCACTACTCATACCATCTATTTTAGGCTGTGGTTTCATATTCCCATTCATATAAACAATATCATCACCACGAGCAGCAGCCCTGCCCTGATGGCTTTTCCAGCCGTTGTGCTGTTCCCTAGATGGCAATAAGGTGAACATTTGTGTGACAGAGTGATGATTCTGAAACTCAGCTAGACTGAAAATAATCTAACAAAAAAAAATGCACACACAAAAAACCAACCCCAAAAACAGAAAGAGAAAGGTTTTGACCAGGATAAGAATGGAAATTAAATTAGATAGAAAGCTCTAAAAAACAGAATCATTAAAGCATTCATTTTTTTTAACATGTTTTGAATTGAGATGGTGGATATGAGCTGATTAAATATTTCATTTGCAAGGTATTAGCTAGGATGTTACACTCTGAGTCATGTAACACTTTGTCTCTTCAGTACATCCAAAGAAAGGAGCTGGGCGGAGCAGCTACAGGAGCATTTGTACCTGTGCATTCAGTGTCCCTGCATGATTAGTGCTTGTTTGCTAGTCGTGCTCAGTGCACACACGTGTGCATTGCCAGCAACGTCACATATGAGCTTTTAGGTTGGGAAAATGGAAGTAGAGCCCTTTTTTAGATAAGTTCCTCCATTAAAAAGTGGTGGTGAGATTTTTCTGGATAAGGGTTTAATGACTTGGTACCTAAATTACTTGCTTTTCGTGGTCATGCTGGGGGGTAACACAATCTAAAGTGTATAGAGAAATTGTAGGAGTGGGAGTTTAAATTACTGAATCAGGGAATTACCTGGGTTAACATTACTGTGCTTTTTACTGAAATGACCCAGGTGATTACCATTATAGTTGCATGCATGGTACCTGTGATATCTAAAGCATGCACAAACAAGATCACTCCTTAGCTGCCTTTCAGCAGCAGCAGCACAAACATCAGGCAGATCTGAATTTAGCTGAACTGCTGGATTTCACTGCTGCACTATCACGTTTATACCTTCTTTTTTGTTTTACAAAAACATTGCTCAAAATTAGTTTTTGCATTTATGCAAATTCTGACTTTCTAGATTACAAAGGAGAGATGAAACAAATTTTAAAAACATTTCCTGCTTGGATAGTATATGTGTGTTCAAAATGAATGTTGCAGATACTGATGTCAGAGGGAAAAGTAAATGCATGATTTCTCTGTAATTCTTGGAATTTTGGACTGCATAAAATGTAGATCATGTAAGAAGTATTTTATTGCAGAGGCAGCAGCGCTGTCAGTGCCTGCGTGGTCTGTGCATGTGCTGTTGGTATGTGGAGTGCAGTGGAAATCAAATGCAGCCTGTTTGTATACCTGCATCTCATTGTGGAGTACAAATACACAGCAAGAACATTGTGCCTTGCTTGTGTTTGTCTTAGTGAATATAATCCGTAATTCAAACTTCAGAAAGTGTAAACACATCAAAAAGGATCCTAGAAAACAAAAGCGAGCTGCTGTGTCCCCTCTGTGGCCAGTTCCACTTCTCTGTGTGTCTGTGCTGCCTTCAGCTCTCAGACCAGCTCTCAGTTTCTGTCAGACAGGGACTGTCTGTGTCCAATCCCCATAATGTTTAGCCTGTGTTTTATGGGAGTTGATTGGTAGCAGGGTGCTGCATGGTGGAAACAGGCAACCTGAGCTTCAGAGCTGAGACCTTGAGATACAGCTGTGAGCACAGATCTTCACCTGGCTTTCCACAAGGAGAGCTGATGGATTCCTGAGATTTGAGCCTGTGTATTTCAAATTCTTAGGTCATGGAGCTGTATTTCTTTTTAAAAAAAAATTAATCACAGCCATCTCTTCAACTTTTTTTTTTGTCCAGTATGATCAACTGGCCTATTCTTTGCAAATTACTTTTAAAAATCTCTTAAAAGAAATGTGTGGGTCTTCTATAAAATAGCTGCCATGCCCTGAAACTGAAGCAAAAGGCATCATTTCTCACTAGAGGTAGGAAGACAATATAAAACTCAGAACAGATTTTTGGCTGCTTTCCTTCTATTTTATGTATTATTCCTTAAGGTCTGTCCCTGAATCTAGGACATTTTTATGTACCTGTAGGTAACATTTAAAATTAATGGCAGACTTTCAGTTGAGTTTAATGAGATCTGCTGTATTTTCTCAGATCTCAATTTTATCAGATCTCAGTTTTTCAGACNAGTACAGCAGTGCCCAAGTAAACCATTTTCTGCCTCTCAGTAGACCACAGATTCCTTCAAGAGGACTCTTTGGGAGCATAGTTAGATATTTTTCCATGCTCTGGTTTGAAGCCAGATAGATTTGACTCTTTAAGACAGGGTTTACCTTCGTGCTGTGTCTTGCAGAGCACCAGGCAGGAGTTGTGAGCTGTGTGACAGCTGTAGGTGAAAAGTTCACCATCTGATCCCCTGCAAGTGCTGGCTACTTCTGTGTCTGTTTTGCTTCCATGGAGATCACAGCTTTAGAGTTTGCTTCCTCCACACCCCTAAGATCAAACCAAACTTCCTTCTTTAGTTTTAAGGTGTGTTATGAAGCACAGATTTTGGTTTTTATAGAAAGACATTATGAACACTGGCTAATTTGACAAAAGCATTTTGAAGTTTTAGGAGTGAATTGGTGATATGCTGACAGACTTTGGTGCTTCTGGAATGTCTTACATATTGGGCAGGCAGGTGATGTAGAGGTGGATCAGGTACTCCTGTGGTCCAGTTTGTGGAGCAAAGGGAGGTGGCAAGATCCAGTTGTCAATTGGTAGGGCAAGAGATAGAGGAGATTTTGTTGCTGTGAAGAGAAGAGGCTGTACCAGGTTTCCCTGCACACCTTTCCTGCCCAGCATTCCGCGTGGCTCAGGTGGGGTGTGCACCAGGTGGCTGTGTGGCCCCTCTGAGAACTGCTGGAGTCCTCCCCTCCACATGTGCTGACCCCTTGGGCTCTCCCTGTGGTGTCTGAGAGGTGGTAAAGACTTTAGGATGGGTAACACTGATAATATAATAATATAAACTGAAGAATATGATGATATTTTATTGTTATTTACACCTGACTACTGTTCATCTGCAGTCCTGAAGAGGTTTGAAATTGCTGTCTCACGTTTCTCTGATTGGTATTTTGTGACTAAATACAGATGAGCATCACATCCATATACAATCTACAAATCTATTAATGATCATTTTTCCTCTGTGAGTCTCCTATAAAGGTTTTCTTTTGCCATCAGACAGATGCACACATCTGTTAGGTATACGCACATGTGCATCTACCTGATTCTGTTGGTAGTATTTTGTTTCTGAAGGTCACCACATTTAAATATACATTTGGTGGTATGGCAGTGAGGTTTGCTTAAGGGTGGTAATGAACAAACTCCATGCTAAAGATCCTTATCCTTTGCTTTCCAAGTGCTGTTGCAATAATTGAAAACACGCATTATTAGGCCCTTAGAAGTTGATTACAAAAACTGTAATTTTGCTAGATTTGCTAGATTCTTCTGTGCTAATGTCAAGGACATCTGCACTGCCAGTTCGTAAATGGAGAAAATACTGACCTATAAACACTCTAATTTTCAGCAGCAGTTCAGTTGCTTCTGTATTCTGCAGACAAGCAGCCTCATTTGGTGAGATTTTGAATTTAGCATGCAGATTATCAGGCCTAACCTCCACTTTTCATCAGAAAGACCCTCATTTTATATAGTAGGGATTAGCACAGTTAAATTGTATTTTGAAATGGTTTCTTCAGCCCCCTGTCTGGTTAGTGCTGGTTTTCTGATGTAGAGGATTTTACTTCGTCTTTGTGCTTTATTCTCACTTGTTTGAGTGTATTTTCTTTACTTCTTGTGGCTGGGTTGTATTGCACTCCCAAATCTGTTGGTATGGAGGACTGGGCAAGAGCATAACAAACCAGTATTTCTTCAACTCCCTGTTCCCAAGGTAAGGCCAATCAGCTTTTGTTGAAAACAGCAGTCAGGGATTGCTTTATCTCCTGTATTAGTTTTTTAACTTGTTGGTGCCAGATGCTTCAGTGCATGCAGAGCCAGGACTTGCACTCTGTGGATTAGTGGTGTCACTTCTGCACAAAGGCAAAATTTCAGTGTTGTTTTTCCCTGATCTAGTAATGAGGCTGATGTAGTAATTGGGACTCCAAACATCATGCTTTCTGTCTCTGAGCTGGATTTTAACTCATTCTGTGTTTTCAGCATTTTTCATGTCATGACAGTTTTTCACATTTCATTATTAAAGAACTTCAGCTATCTTTTCTGATTTGAGTCCTGTGCCTTAGTCATGTCTTTGCTTACCTGCTGTCCTGGCTGAAGAGAAACAAGATAAGTTTTCATCCAAGCCCTACAGTGTTGTTTTCTAGTCTTTCTGAGTATCTAGTCATGTACAATTCACAGGTTTTAATAAAGTAAAAATCTGGGGGAGGGTGCATTTTTCTAACAGCAGTTCTACTCCTTGAAGTAAAACTATTCTCCTTACATATATGTGCTTTGCTGTGAAAGCTGATAGCATTTTATTTTAAAAATAGAAAACATGGCCCTTGTGACTCCCCCGTCTGAACATTGACTAAAGTACTCTTCAAAAAGCCACTGGGAATTTACTACTCCTGATTTACAGCTGGAGAAAATGGGGAGATAGTTTAGTTGGTAGTAGTACTTTCACTCTGGTGGAGAACACAGATTGGATTTGAGGAATGGGTGATTCTGAGCCTTGTGCCTCTTTTCACTAGTGCACAATCTGCCAGAGTGGAAATAGGCAGATTAAACCTCTTAGCTGATTAGAGTTGGTTTAAGGCTTTTTGGTTTGTATTATATGTCTGTTCTGTTCAGAGATAAGAGTGAGAAATCATGAAACCTGTAGCTTACATTTAAGAATTTGGTAGGGCTGTGTTTCTGCAACGAGGGATGGTGCAGTGCAAAATACATGGATTCTTCAGCAGGATACCCTGAGGGTTATGGCACTGGGTTAATACCTGATTTCTGTTCTCAGATCTATAGCAGCCCACCATATAAGTGTAGGGAAATCACTTCTGTGCTCAGAGTCTGATTTGTTCTGTCAGTAAAATGGGAAGAATGACAGTTAGCCCATTCTCTGTATTTTGAGACCTGTTAAGGAGTTGAATTAGTTACAGACACATGAATGCAATGGTTCTGTCGGGGAGGTTGTTAGCACTGAGTTAAAAATGGAGATTTGGTGAAAAAAGAGTAACATTAGCAAATGTTGAGAAAGATAATTTGCACTTCAAAAAGCTAGTTGTGTTTGCATAAATATGTCCATATGTGCACACACACATGGAATACATGTAACATGATTATATAACCAAATTAGTTGTTTTCATGTGGCTTTAAAGCTTCAACACTTTATGCTTCTATAGACCAGTGGTGTTCACTTGCACTCTGTTTGAAAGTGAAGTAAATAGACTTGAGTCTCTGCCTGGTTTAGACCTTGGAGTTGGATAACTTTGAAAACTTATTTGTGGTGCTCCATCTCACTTGAACAGGTGCTCATGTTGAGTTTTGTTTTCTGCAGAAGTAGAGAGGGATCAGATTGGGCAGATGAGCATCCAGCCAAGGTGATACGGACCTGAAGTGCCTTATCTTCTGATTTTGGCCCTTGATCCTGTGTGCAAACCACCAGATTCATATATATTAGCTTGGAACACAGACTTGCACAGTATCTCGTTATTTCTGTATCAATTGCTTACCTTTTATGCAGTGCTAGTATGCACACACTAATTAGGTTTGGATCATGTCGTGGTAGACATTGTAAAATATGGTCAATGGCATCATCTGCCTCTAAGAGTTTTTATCCTAAAGAAAATAAACCCCAAGATCCTGCAAACATGCTACATTTACATAAATGTCTCTGATACCACACAGAAATTCATGAATGTCCTGTTCTGCTCTGATTATTGTATGATTTACTATACAAATATGTACTTCCACTCAGTCAGAAATCTACTATATTATTTTTTATACAGTTTAGAGCAAAACAAAAATATCAGATTAGCATAAGCCAGTTCCAGCAAAAGCTTAAGAGAGAAAGCAGGAAAGGAAAAGACCTTTATTCATACAAAATAATAAGAAGTTTGAAAGGCAAATGTCTTCAAAGGGAGGGGTTGATTGAAAACTTGACCATTGGGGTGGTCCTCACTTCTTATTGTAAGTTTGTAACTTCTAAGGCATTAAAAATTCCTATCAGCCATGTTATTAAAAAATAATCTGAACTGATTTAACTTTTTTTTTTTTTAAATTCAATGCTACTGCTTTAAAATAAATCTTTCTTGAGTTTGCTTGTGATCGTAATTACATTTTTTGTGAAGGTATTTGTGATGACAGTCACAAAGGAATCGTGGTTGTAGGAATTCATTATGAAGCAGGATACTATAGCTGACAGCTTTGTCTTAAAGCAGGCAAATTACAGATTTCTCTCTTAGGAAACAGGTAAAGACAGAGTACCTGGAGAAACAAAGATGGAGAGAAATTCTGATCTCTGTAACTTTAAGAGATCCATAACTAGGGAAATATTGTCCACAAAATAATTGATTCCAAGTCAATTCATGTATATGCTGATTGCATGTGATTGCAGCTCTCTGTGCGCAGCAACTTCTAGATATGTTCTCAGAATTTTGGTAAAGAAACTGAATTGTAATGACCTTAAGGCAGAGAAGTCATCTTTATTTGAGAGAAGATAATTTAATGTTGTTTACTCCAAGTTAATATTTGGTGTTGGCCTAGAAGCAAATTATACTGGATAAAGGTCAACATTACACAGCTGAATCTCATGTATATACACAGTTCAAGCTACATGTGTTTTTTTTCTCACGAAGGCAGTTTGTCACAATGTGATCATTGTGGTTGACTCAAGAAAAGGAGAAAAACCACATAGCACAGTAACTTGAGTTGTTGGGTTTTCATATGTGATATATAAATTTCACATTTTTCATAAATGTGTTGTACACACAAGCACCACAAAGATTCATTGGTACATTCTGTAGTATGTATGCCATAGGAGGTGTTAGAGAAATGCAAGTTTAAAGTAATTTAAAGGGCACAAATGGATGTGGCAGAGACAAGCCTAAGCACCATATGTGTTAATTTTGGGATTTTTTTGGTAGGAGTTTACTGTGCTACTACTTGTCTAAATGTGTACATGAAAGCTGCAAGAGGAAAAAAGCTGGTTTGAAGGAAAGGGTGAAGTTATATAAATTTTGACTGTTTATAAACAATCTAAAACTTAGATTGCGTATTGTTTTAACTCATTTGAAAATGTTTCTATTTTGCTGACACATTTTATAATTTAAAACTAACACTAAAAGACTTTTGTGCTTTGTGTGCAGGTATATGTCTCGAGTCCATGGTATGCATCCAAAAGAAACCACACGTCAGCTGAGTTTAGCAGTCAAGGATGGTCTCATTGTGGAAACCCTGACCGTGGGATGTAAAGGGTCAAAAGCTGGTATTGAACAAGAAGGATATTGGTTGCCAGGAGATGAGATTGTGAGTATAAAGTCTTTGAGAAAATAAATCACGATTTCTGATCTCATAGCATGAAGCTTGTTTTAATTTATATTTCAAAGTATTTAGAGATTCTGTGTTGGTGCTTGTGAACAGGGAAGTAATGCACTCTTAAATTTTTTTAATCTTTTCTGTTCCATAGAAGCCCTTTCCTCTTGAACTCTGAGTTTTCTGCTATGGAAAACTGGCTAAGTCCTTTGCTGGGTTATGCCTCACTTTTATGTTGTATTCTCTTCTACAGTTGTACAGGAAGACAGTAAATATTATTGGTATTACTTGAAATCCTCAGACGTTCTCAAATGCCAAAGATGGTGTATTTAAAAAAAAAAAGTCACAAACTTTTTAATCTTGCTTTAATCTGAATCTGAGTAACAAAGAACTCCCTTTCAGAAGTGCAATATGAAATTGTAAATTATGTGCAAACACACATGAAAAGATGTGTTTTACTGATATTTGTGAACACCAGGGCATTCAATTAGAAAGGATTTTCTCAGCAAATCAGCTACAGGTATCCAAATACTGTTTCACTGGATGTCTAACACAAATATTAAAATCCATTTAAATAGGTTGAAAGTAATGTGAAGAGAAAAAACCCATGGTTTTGGTATCCCTGCATAGCTGAGGTGGAGCACACTCACAAAGTGAGGATAGTCACATAGACCAGGAGAAAGCTTGAACAATTGTTTTGCCTGGTTCAGAAGCCCCATCTCTTTATTTACAAGACAATATTTTTCTAACTAAAAAGAATTTTGCAAGGCTTTAAAATACCTGAACTAGGAACTATTGCTTTGGAATATAAATTGCATTAAATACTGATAAAAGGGTCAGTATTGTCTCAGACATAGCTAATACATTAATTTTTGAGGAAACCCAGAAAAACTCTGAAAACCACCAAAATGCTTCTTGCAATATGTGAGTTACCAGTAAGATCCTGAAAGTGAAACAATGTATTGTTTTTGGTTTTGTGGAAACAAGCAATATCCATAACAGAAAACATTATCATCAAAATTATCTCACTTACATGAATTTAAAGTATCGAAATACCTCAATTTCAATACATTGTATTTAATGTACATTATGTCACTGTTAAGTTTTCATTCTAATTTCATTAGAAACCCTCAAGGGAACCTTTAAAAAGGGTATGTTACTGTTCTCCCTGGGAGGAAACATTTCAAAACTCCAGCTTAGCTCTTTTAGGTATTTCTTGCATGAGTTTTATCTGTTTAGAAGTGATATTAACTGTGTAGGCTCAACAAGACATAAAGCCTGAGATCTGTGATTATCTCAAGTATTCTGTATGTTTGTTTCCTCTATTGCTAAGAAAAAGAAAAAAAAAAGAAAAAATGATCAAAATGCCTCACAATAGCCATTTCTTATATAATCATTCAAATAATGTTCCTGCTGCTTATTAGCAACATTTGTTTTACAAAACTTGAAAGAATTTACATCCTGTAAATTCCCAGTGGGTCATTAGAATTGCACAATTATTTTATGTCTGAGCAAGAAATGTTGTCTTTGACTGAAGATGCTGTTCAAGTCACATTATGAATAACCCTTTAGTTAGAAGCAGACTGCATTTTCAGTATTACTGCTAAGCACTGATACTTTGGGCTGTGGCCATATGTGTGGTGGCTGTCTCAGTAGTTCAGAACACCACACTTGACTTAACAGTTTTATGCAAAAATAAAAATCAGCTTCTGATCCAGGCCATGTTACAAAAGTACCCAAACCCAAACTTTTTGTTCCTAATACTGAATCAAAATTCTGCAGACAGATGAAGCAAAACACATTGACTTGATATAAAGTCATTCTCTTTGTTCTTTTATTCAGAAAATTTTAATGAATAACAAAGTGTCATTGTCATCACTCACCATCAGATCACGTATTTTCCGTTCTCCAACAATTGGTGCAAACCCATCAAGTTTGGTATGTTCTCTGCTTTGGACACAGGGGTAGTTTTACAGATGCTTTGTCTGCACTTGATCAAGAGGCAGTTTGTAGTTCTTTGTAATTCAGCACTGCTCAAATCTGGTATTAATGACTGTTGGACCACGAACTCAAGTTACATTTCAGTGAGGACAAATACACAGAATTCTTTGTGGAGGTGCACTTGGAGGAGATGGAGCTCTTTGAAGCAGGGTATTAATGTTAAAATAGGGATTTCAGGCTCAAACTTTGACACTTACAGACCCTTGACCTAATTGTCAAATTTGGTTTGACTGGTACTATTGGAACTTGGAAAGCTCAAAACAGAAAAGAGAAGACTTAAGAACCAATCCACCACCCACTGACACCAGTGCAGGAATGCTTTTGGATTTTAGCTTCTTTCCTGGCACCACAGTGGAAGTCAGCAAACACAGGCTGCTCCAAGGAGGTAGCAAAGAGATACATTCTTATCATCCCTCCCCCCACTTTTTATTTGACTGTTTGCTTGGTGATTTTTTACACTTTTGAAGTTTTGGATCTGAATTTTAGCAGGTGAAAAGATTACTGGCCTTGGCCACAAAACTGCTGAGCACCTTTGTTATTGCAAGAGGGTCTGACTAGAGGATGCCATGTGACCTGAAAGTACTGGTTGTGGTGATGACTACAGACTGATGGCTAAATAGTGACAATAATTGAAAGTATAGAGATTATGAAAACACAGCTCTACTTGGAAAATATTCATTTGATAATCTGTGGTGCTTGCTTATGGGTTTCCAAACATCTGCCCTATCCAATATGTTGACATAATGATAGATCTATGCGGTAAGGACATGATCTCTGATAGGGTTAGCCCTTCCTTAGCCTTCAGAAAAATGATACTACTTTGCTCTCATTGTTCTAGCAGTATGCTGAAGCTACGGTAAAAAAATTCAGCAAAGCCTCACATATTTAGTAATAAACAAAAGACAAGCTGAGGTGCAAAGAAAAAACATTTTTAGGGCATCAGGACATTCTTCGAAAAGGGACAGCTCATGAAAATTAATGTTCAGAAAAACTGAAAAAAAAAAAAAGAACGGTCGTATTTAAGAGTGTAAAATTATTCTGTCAGATACATGGGGGAGAAATATTTTTATGTAAGTTACTAAATTTAAACTCTGGAGTTGGTAACAAAATGTACTATATTCCAACTGACATTTAAGGATTGGTACCTAAACAAGAACTTTGCTGCAAATATTATACCTCCAGGGCTTGTGCAGGTATTCATTTTGTTTGCTCATTTACCATGTCTCCAGATGTTTTGCACATTTTCAAAATGTGTTCTCATCTTACAGGCCATCTTATCTTGCAGATGATTAATGCATTTGCACAAAATAAATGAGAGAATTTATTTTCCATTTTTATTCAGGATTTTAGTTAGGAATTTTGCATTTTTCTGTTTGTTGATGCATTATTATACAATTGAACAAAATCTCTTCAGCTTCTTGCCTTGCAAGGGAAATGTCAGTCCTGAAGTCTGGTAATGGAAGTTTTAATTTTTTCTTTTTTTCTAAATGCTTTGTTTTATTTCTCACAGAACTTCTGGAATTTGGACATGCTATTTATTATCAGCATAAAAACATCTTGCTCTTTGGGTTTAGAAAAGAATTTGTAAATCAGTGTTGTTAACTTTGTTTTGAATGCAGTTGATAAAATAGAAAGGAAATGTAGTTCTTCAAGAAAATAAGAATGAATCTTCATGCCTATTCATTACTATTTTCTGTTCTGCCATGATTTTATGTACTTTTACCTGTGTAACATAGTACTGCATCTAACCCCAAGGAAAGAAATTGAATTTAAGTACCAGTGTCCTATGGCTTTATGGGGGGGTTAGATGCAGTTTTTAGAGTTAGTTTGTCTTACTCATATTTTTCTACAGACAGTGTGCACTGAGCTATTTTGAGCATTTTATGTGCTAATTCTCCTCATGATTAAAGTCATAAAGCTGCTCTGACCCAGAGAGAGGCTTTATGAATGTATAATTTCAATTTTCCTGTGTTCATGAAGCCAGACAATATTGTGCTCTTCTAAAATGGAGATGTGTTCATAACACAGGTTCATTGTATGCATCTGATTGCAACATACCCCACAACACTGCTGTGGTTTAAAAATGGTTCATAGTGGCCAAAGTCTCTAATGAGATGTGAAGAGTGAGGCTTCACACTTACTCAAGGCACTGTGAGCTATTTCCTCACTGAAGAATGCATAAAAGATGATTATATTTTCAAGAGATTTTTATTTTATAGAGTTCTGTTTTCTGATCATTTAATTGATTGCCTATAGAAAGAGGCAGCAATTCTTTTGGCTGATTAAGTCTGGCTGTGGGGTTCAGTTACAGTCATTCTCCTGTGTATTTGGTCCTCTCTGTATCTAAATTATTGCCTTTCCATTTCTTCCCTCTAAAGATGTTTGAGTTTAGTGGAGAGCACACTGTTTAGAGGGGAAGTTTCCTTGCTTTTTCCTGCTTTCAAAAACATTAGAGATACAACTTGCTTTTCCCCAACATGTGCATGTCTTCTCAATGTGCTAATTCCTTCCTGGGGATTTTTCTGCTATTTTAAATTAAGAAAGTGCTGGTGCTTGCTCAAAGCAACTCCAGATACTTCCAAGTCACAAGGCTGCCTAAATAATCCATCTCTCCACTCTGTCTGTATTCCCAGCATTGTAACATTTGTTGTAACCCACTGTCAGCACTGTGAGTCTTGAAGGTGATTTTGTTAACCCAAGTGACCTTAGGCACACACCCAGTTATTTTTGTGATTTGATGTGTTGCAGGTTTGATTTTACTAGGATCAATCTATGAGAAAGGAGTATTTTTGGCTGTTATGTTTGTGCTAATCTAAATTATTTTAGATTGAGCAAAGGCTTGATTCCTTTCTTGCCATCCTTAATTGCTTTTGTAATTATATTGATTTTTCCGTGCTAGGTCAGTATTGGTAGCCAGAAGCTGTTTTTTGAACTGACTATGTCATCTTGAGTCTCCATAAATGTGAAGATAATTGTAAAAAGCTCAAGAACTGTCACTGTGAGAGTTTGATTCTTTTCTGTACATAAAATACATTTTAAATAATAAAAAACCCTGAACAACAACAGACAAAACCAAACCTCAATCCAAAACCAGCCTGAATAGCTACCAGTTCTGAATAACTAGGCTGAGGAATGGTTTTAATGTGCATCCTATTCTTTTCAGTTAGGGGCAGGAGGATAATATGAAACAGCAATAGTGACAGCCAGTGCCTTCATCATGAAAGCTCTTACAACTGAAGAGCACAAAGAGGAAGAACATGTCACACCAAATGAAGAAAAATCTCCTTCAGTGTTTAAAAAAATTCTCTGTTTGCCTTATCCATCCATATTGCCTTTAATGTAAAGTCCTGTGTAAATTCACTGATCCAAAGCTAAACATAGCCCAAGCCATATTAGTTCATATTTTTTACATATTGAACGAATTGAGAATTTTCCAGGCTGGAATGTTCCAGACAGATTCCTAATTATTGTGAAAGTGCCAGTGTTCTTTGCAGTTTGGGATTCACTGATGCAGAGAGTTAATGATTGATCCCATGAGAGAAAAAATTCAAACTGGCTTCCATCCCTTATTACCACACATCAAGGAGAGTATGAGGAGCTTGAGGTCAGGCCACATACCAGCCTGGTCACACAAGAACACTCAAGGATGATGAGCTTCTGAAACTCTTTGAATCTTTTCTGTCTGTCTTTCCATCCTTTAAGGTTCCATAATTTGGAGCTTAATTTTCCAAAAGACTGCCATGAAATCAATCCTTCATGTGCTAAATGCAATGATTTATTTTGCAAATTATTGTCACAAACTGCAGATGTGATTCTGCTTATTAATAAACTAAAAATAAGTGGATTTGTGAAAGTTCAGAAAAGCAGATATATTCAAATCATCAAATCAAAGCATAGACTACTTTGTCCTAGAGAAGCAAATTAAAATTCTGAATTCCCAGCTTATGGAAGAGAAATTCTTTCTGCATTAAAACCAAGACCCACTTCTGTCTTTGCATTAAGGCTGTTAACATGCAGCTTATGAGAATGGTCTCACAGCAATTCCAGTAGTTCTTGCTGCCTCTAGAAGGGTTAAGAATAGTGAACAATTCTCTGCATTCCTTTTCCAATCTTGTTTTTCTCTTCCCATCTGCTCAGGGGTATTTCTTCCTTCTCCTCTGCTCATCCTTATTTTTGTTCTCTGGAAAGGGAGTTCACAATATTTGCAGGATCTTCACATTACTGAAGGTGACACTAGTAGACTCCATCTGACTGCAGAGAGATGCTGCTTCTTTTAAACTGGTGAAACAACCTTGTCAGCATCTTCACTTGACTCTCTCAGCTTTGCCAACTTGACTTTTAAAAATTCAGTTGATGTAATGCTGTATTCTTCTTTGAGGCTTTCACTCTCCATTCTGGAGTTGGGATACTGATAATGTTGTTCACAGATTTCACAAAATGTTCTTTTCTGATTGAAAGAATGTTTTTAAGAATGAGAATTTACCTTCGAGTTTGGAGTAAACGAGTCAAACTAGTCTGTAGAAAGGTTCCATCATGGGATTTAAATTATGCAAATAGAATAATGACATAGATCAGTCTGTCTTGAGTTTGTTTTGAAAATACGCATCTTGGGTTTTTTCTACCCCTTCTGTGCCCACCCTGACCTAGTAGTGTGGTTTTTATTAACTTTGTGGGTTCAAAATGCTCTGTATCTCTGGCAACTGATTTGAATCTTTTATTATTGTGTCATGCTGGTCATTGAATGAAACTTCATTGAAGCAGAGGGGCTTATTAATATTCATGCTTAATTCACAATAAATGTAGTCCCCATGCCTTTCTATCAACTGACAGCTGAAACAATATCAGCCACACCTACAGCACAGGACACATGGGCAAGAGATTTAAGGAACCTGTGCAGGAGGTTCTGCTGTTGGTTCAGATAAACTGTTTCTGTGTGTGCTGAACCATCAACCTAAAGAAAAACTGCACCATAAGAGAAGCAATGTAAATGTATTTTAAGCAAGAAAAGGGAAGAAGACCTTTTTTGTGCACAGTTCTTGAAAGGAGACTTGGAACTACAAGCAAAGAGATTGCTTATTTCTGGTCTGGATTTACCTTCTTTCTAGGGGAACAAAACCATAATGTGGACATAAAAGGCATTGCACCTGATAAATTCCTCACTCCATCACTGATTCATCTCCCTAATGAAAATAGCCTACAAACCTAAGTCAAAAATTGTGACCTTAATAGCAGAGTTAATCCAGTTTCTGAGGAGATAAGCTGAAAGTTTCTATTAACCTTAAATTTGCTTGGAACGCAAAGAAAGAAAAAAACACTTTAGCTTGAAATTATTTTATATTTCTAATATCCTGGAGGAGAATGCTTGTGTTGTCTCACCTTAAATAATGTACACTGCTACTACCCAAACATGATATTCTTGGGAAGGAAATTGAGATTTCTTCATTACTTCAGGAGCACAGCTCATAGGCTGAGCAGATAAGTGTGACAGGGGTTTAAGCAGTCAGTTTGGCTGCTGACATGCTACTACACTTGTTGGAAAAAACTCAGTTCTTTAGCACTGGGAGCTAGAGCCTGGCTCTGCACTTTAGGACCTATCACTCCAAATTGTCCACAACATGGCTGCAGGGTGGGAAGGTGAATAAAAATCTACCTTTCCTGGCAGAATCCAGAGAAGATTTGGGTGGTTTCTGCCAGAAACTGAAGACTTCTAGGACAAACAGGCAATAAATTAATTAGATTAAATTCATTGAAAGAAAGCCGAAAGAGTTCTGAGAGGATGTGGAATTCTCTGCAGAGCCTGAGTCTTCCTGCATCAGTGCATCAGAAGAGGAAGCAGTTACCAGTGAAGAAAATGGAAATGGATAGTTACAAGCTCATAAATACATGGACTATGGAGAAGGAGATTTTGATCTCTCCCCTGACTGATGGTTTTGTGTTGGTTCTTTTTAGAATAGAAAGGGTTTCTAAAATAAGAGAATTTAAAAACCATGTAAAACAAGAAATTCCAATTGATTGCTGAGATGCTAAAACCTTGGCCATAGTTAACAAATAAATAAATGTACTTGAAATAAAGCAAGATGCCTCAGTAGTTATGAGGACATATGAATTCATAATTATTTTGGATTTTTTTGTGATAAACTATGAATAATGAGTACCTACAAAGTGTCCTACAGGGTCAATTTATGGGAATCCATTTTAAAGATAAAGCCCAGGTCAGAGAAGGAAAGAATCTATAAAGGCAACAGATCTGAATGGATAGATTATCCTGTCTGTAAAAGCACACATTGTAGCTACCTGCTGTAGTAGTTTTCTAGAAAAAGAAAGAAAAGGTAAAGTGAAACAATTTTCACAAAGGGATTCTAGCTGCTGAAGTCTTCCTGGCTTTGAAAGAGAGATGGATGCTTGTTTATTTGCTAACCACTTTTGGTGAGCAAAAGCAGTAGGAAAAACATAGATGCAAAACAGGGAGAAATATATCTAGTAAACACAGGGATGCAGGAAAACTGCAGGGGAGAAAATAAGCTTATTTTGGTGCTGAATTTACCCCAAAGCATTGCTCTAGCATTAAATGTAAAACATGTGATGATCTAAGAAACTTTTATCATTGGAAAGCAAGCATCCTGATCAAATATAGACCCTTTACAGTAATGATGAAAGGGAAATACTTTATTAAACAGCTAACTCACCATTTACCTGCTGCAAAGATGGAGTAAGTCCTCTGAGCCATCAAGGAATTAATCACACCTTCCTCAGTTTGAAGCCTAACCTTTTCATCACTGTTCTGATGAAAAGATAAAAGCAGATCCTGTAGGCTACTGAAAGGATGTTTACAGGAGGATTCATGCTTGCTAAAGAAGAGATGGAGCCAGGAATGGGGCACGAAGAGAAGACTGACCCAAAGGGCAGTAGGAAGACTGCCCTCACAGCAGACTAAGGCCTCTGGTGGAAAACACACACTGTGTCCCCACTGCATTTGAAAAAACACTAGGAATGATGTTCCATGACATAAAATGTTTGTTCCACCCAGGTATTATTTGGTGCATGCTGGTGTCTGAGTGGAAAACACTGCATCTGCCAAAGACCTCTGATAAGCTGGAGATTTCTTACTGGCTGCTGCACCCAATGAGATAGAGCCTGTTTGAAATAGAGGCCAGTGTGCACGTACCACATCCACTTGAACTCTCTGAAAAGAAAAAAAAAGGGGTATGGCTTCCATCTGTGCATCTCTACAGATAATCAGCCACACTTTGTAAAACTCCTCTTACTACAGAGCAGTTACTTGGAAGTTGAACAGAATTGCAAAAGCAGTGGATAGATGGGCAAAAGGAGGCATTTCAAAGCTGAGCTAAATGCTGGTGTTGCATTTCTGCAGCTCATCAGGGCTGTTAAAAACCCTGGTGCTCCTGTCCAAGCCTGTTTCAGGTTGCATTTTGTGTGGGGCAGGGATTCCAGTATTTGCACCATGAGAGAAGTACAAAACAGATAAATGAAATGGGCAGTAGCTATTTGCAGCAAATATAGAAGTAAGAAGCATTTCTTCAGATTTTGGAGGACAGAAGTCCCATAGGTAGTGCACCCCCACAGTGATTCCTCATAGTCGTGAGTCATAAAGATGTACTGCAAGGTTTTAGCAATTACCTTTAGTAAAGCTCATGTCTAATTGAGAAAGCTTTGATGGAGCAGATGCTGCCTGAAAAAGACAGAAAGGAACTGATTTATTAAGAATGGAAAATGTGTTTAGACAGAAATAGATGTTGCTTTGTTTAATGTGAGTGGGGGCATAGGTTCCTGCAGCATACTCTGAGTCCTCTTAAAGAGAGGACCCGGACACCAGAGGAGAGTAATGAAATGGTAGATCCATCCATACTAGAATGCAGTACCACCATTTCTTATATAATAAAGGCTTTTAATTTACAGCAGAAAGTTTGAAATATGAAAGATTAAGTAGAGAAGATAGGAATTACTTCCCAACAGCAGATGATGATGGATGCATGTTGCAAAACCAAAGCAAAATCGAAGATGTGAAAAAAAAGAGCATCATTCTTGTGAGGCATTTATTTCAGTGTATATTTCTACCTGGTAGTCAATTTTGTTGGGTTCCAGTGAAGAGTTATTGAAGGCCAGCAAAGAAACCTTGACATCAGAACCCAAGATTTTAAAAACTTCTTTCTTGGTTGAAGGGGGGAAAATGTGAAGAACTCTGATTTTAAAGCTGATAGAGGTGAGAAGAGATGGAAGTGTTCCTTATGGCTGTTCCCAAATCCTAAAATATCAGAATACAGAACATTTGCTTCAGAAATTATATCTTTAAATTGGCATGGCCTATCTCATTATATGTTAAAGAAATGGGAATCTGAGAAATAGTAGGAACTCATTTATTGACATTCTTTAAAGGGTTATGAAATAATCATGAAAAGATTACACTGAAGTCTTGGGCTGGTGATGAAAATTACTTGAAATAAATGCAGCATGCAAATACTACTATTTTTAAATAATTTATTTTTTTAAATTACTTCTATCTGCTGGCATGGACCTTGATGCCATTCTAGATTCCACCACTGTGACAGACCAAAAGTGTTACATGGTGGGTGAAATCTACTGTGTATCTGCTAATACTCTCCCTTTAAGCTAGTGAAAAACTGCTCTAAGTTTCTTATCCACTGGGCAGCTGGAGCTTTAGGGACTGTTAAAACATAGACAGCATGCTGGGCTGACAATGAGTTTGTGCACAGGTGGGTCTGAATGAAAATCCTGTGATCTGGAAGGAGCTGTGTGTGCAGGAGTGTAGTGGGGAGAGAGAGGAGCACCACAGCAGCACACATATAAAAGAAATGCTGGAGAAGCACTTAAAACAGAACACCTGGGGGGAAAAAAGTGCAAAGATTGCTATGGGACAAGTGCCTCCCAGGAAATGCTGGGAACCATGAACTCCATGGGAATTTATTTCCTTTGTTTGCTTCATATTGAATTTAGGACAACAGAACTGTATGTATACTATTTGTAAATAAACATGATCATGCCAAAGGGGTAACTGACTTATAACTGTCTTTCCCATCTACATGACCCTTTTTTTTTAGCTTACTGCTTGGGTCCAAAGGATATCCATAATTTGGATTGTTTGGGAAATCTAGTTCAACTGTGTGAAACCAGCAAATCCCCATAAGGGGGAGTTTCATGAATAGAGTTTTGCTTTTTTCCCCCCTCCCTTTTCCTCTCTCCACCTGATAGTAGAGTGACTTAATACCGAGTATCTGGGCTACCATTAAGGGACTTGGAGAAAACAGATTAACAGGTAAGAAATGAGCTATGTTAATGGAATGTGCATTATAAAAAGGCAAAGTGGTCCTTTTAGACAAAGTCTGAGAAAGGAGGTTATACTGTTTTCATGTGCTATACCTACATATAATTTATATGAAAATGAAAATGTATTACTTGTTTTAACATCTTTTTTTTTACAATAATTATGGGCTTGCTGTGGTATGGAAGTGACCTAATAGTTACAATTGTGACCTCTAAGTTATTGTTAATTTTACTGTCAGTATGTGCTTCACATCTCCTACTTAATGGTATGCTAATTGTACAGCAGGATGTCACATTCTCCAACATACAGATTCCCTATTTCAATTACAGCTAAGTAAATCTCCATTACTAATGAGTAAGCATTTCTTTTCCATGTACATTTGCATTATAATGGACATTTTCTTTGTGCACTAAAATTATTCTTTCCTTGACAACAACTATGTATTTTTTTTACAGTAAAGGCTACGACATGATGATTCATTCCTTTCTGTTGGGTTTATCTGTATTTAAATTGTCAAATGCTCTGGATAGCCTGACATTTTCTATCCCATGTTACTTTTCTGTACTTCCAGAATAAATGTATGTATTTGCTTTAAGACAGCCTACTTAAGACAAATGACAAGAAAAGTAAGCTTACGTGCCGGTCATAAATTAAGATGTATTTTTGAAATTGTTGCAGTACTTCACTCATGTTGCCGAGTGAACCTCAGCTATTTATGTCAGTGCAAAGTGACCTTTACGATATAGTGTTTGACAGATTTGAATATAAACAACAAGTGACCACGTGTGACCCATATGATTGCAAGATCCCGCTCTGCTTAACAGAGCATGGCTCTTTGGCTATTACACACAGTCCCCCAAACTCTTTGCTGTCCTGCTGATGCATAGCTCCACGAATGCAGCGGGCAGCTGGGCAGGACCGAGGGGGAAGGTCTCCTGTTGGATCTGAGTTACCAAATCCGCTCCCTCTGGGGGCCAGGCTGGTGCAGCCGAACTGCTGAACTGGGGCAGAGGATTCCCTTTGTCTGCAGCACAGTGACCCTGGAGCCCTTCCCTCCCTGCGCCAGGAAACTCAGTCCCTGTGTGGAGATCCTTCCTCAGTCTGCATGGCCCTGGGAAAATGTATCACCTTTTATACACAAACAAGGACTGTGAGTTTCATTGATAAAGTGGTAGCATAACCTTCGATAATATGCAACAAAGGTGTTGCTTTGCTTTTGGTGGGACAACTCCCTATGCAGTAAATTATGTTAGAAGGGTCTTTTTTAGATGCCCAGAGAAGTTTTATGTATCAAAGAGAGTGCATTAATTAACAGTCATTAATATTCTTGATGATTTTTAAATTGGCCTGGTGGTGGGTGTGTATATGGATAAGAATGATGGGTGTTGGGTTCTTTTAATCATATAAGTACGTGGGATATTTTAAAGAAATAAAATGTGGTGAAAGTGTCAGGTAGCATTCCAGGAATGCAGGAGGAAATGTATGCAACCAGAAGTTAGAACTAACAGATTGATTTCCTGGTCACTGTGCATGAATTCTTTCTAGCCTTGTATATCCTGATAACCAGATGGCTTACAGTATAGATACAAAGTTTGTTTTGTTTTTATTTTGAAAGGCCTACGGTATGCAGCCTTTTTCCCAGACAGCAGCAAAAAACAAGGTGAACAATTTTTGCACTATGTGGTTTTGAATTCTGTCATATTTTCTATTACGTTTCTGTCTTCCATTAGGATAGCTTAGTTTACTCTCTTAGCCACCACCATCATCCATATCACTCCCGGTCCCGAGCTGAGTGTGCATCCCGTGTGTCCGGGGCTCCGGGGCTGGCAGTGGCCGCTCGGCTGTCGCAGCTCCCGCCGCTGTCACCGCGGCCGCCCTTGGGCCGCCGCTTTCGGGAGCGCCCGGCGACACCTGGCGGTGCGAGCGGGAACTGCAGCCCCGCCGCGCCCGCCCGCCGGAGCGGCCTGACCCGCCCGGCCCCGAGCTGGGCGCAGCTAAACTAATCCCATTTCCTGCATGAAAATAAATAGATAAATAAATAGATGAAGTGCTGGGAGCACATTCCCCCTCCCATTCACACTTAGGTAAACCGAGAGGAGCAATAACCAGCATTTCATTGCTGTTGGAGGAACACTAATGCCTCTGACCTCGCTATTGAAGTTGATAGGGCAGTTGTCCACAAGGGTTATGTACCTTTTTTTATCTTTTTTTAACTAGCTTTTGAAATATATTGCACAAATGACTGTTTTATGTATACTTATGCACTAAATATACTGCATTAAACTAAAACTTTTTTCTGTGAAAATCCTTGTATTTAGAAATAATGAGGTTTTCAAAGCTTTGCAGTGTGAACACTGAAGGAAGCCTCTTCTGCTCTTTTATTTAACGTCATGGTTTCTGGCTTGAGTGTATGATTTTTCTTGCCAGCAAATATATTTCCGTATGTTTATGAAATTCCACATCTCTTTGCCAGCATATTTCTTAACAATGGAATATCTGGGAGATATGGATACGTAACTAATACAAATAAAAATTAAGAATCCTGGAATCCTGATTCTGTGGTGAAATTGCAGCACCTCTTGGGGTCTTTTCAGTTTAATTTTTATCTAAATATACATTCAACCAAAACTGATTATTTTTCTTGCTTAATTGGCCCTTTACTGCCACCTGATTTTTTTTTCGTTTTCTACATAAAGTTAATATAAATGACATACAAAACACTACTTTATCCTGATTTCTCTCAGTCTACAGGCAAATCAAGTACACCAACAATGCAGTATCTTTAGTTGTTTACAAAATATCCTACAGAAAGGGCTCCCCAAGTACACCGCCACTGGACTTTGGAAGGGGAAAGATTTGGTGAAACAAGAATGTGTTATTTTAGCCAAATTTGGTGGTGTTATGCCATTTTGAGATACGCAGAATTTGCCAATAAAATGAAATGAGGAGAAATGACAAAAGGTCAAGTTACACTGTTAATCTGCACAACAAAGGAGGGCAAAGTTCTGAGTTCAAAAATCACTGGTTAAGATTCCATAGGGTGGTTTTTCCCCCTCTAAACTTGCTACCCCTGCAATCCAGCATTCATGGTACATCAGGTTTAGCGCAGGCAGTCTGGGTTGGGGCTGTCCCAAAATCTCCTGTGTTGATGGGGGCTCTGGTCACAGGAGTTCTGTGCACAGCACGGCCGCTCTTCAGCACCAGGCACTGGGAGCGCCACTTGAGTGTGGCGCTTCTTCCGCTGCTCCGCTGCAGGAGACCTTTCACAGCAGGACTGCACTTCCCAGGCACAGGATAATGAAAAGCAGACAAATGCCAGTTCTGGTACTCGGTGGGAATTGCTAACTCCACCTTTACAACATGACATTAAAAATAGCTTGATCAGATTTGTATGAAGATAATTTACTGAAGAATAGGAGTAGTTTTTTCAGAGATCTGAACCCATTGAAAAGTGACATTTGACATGAAAAGGCATTGGGAGTTTTATCTGAGATATGACAGCTATTTTGTCTTCTGAGTGTAGAGAAAACTGTGGCATTTCAGATAACAAACATAAACATTTAACAGTGGCCACTGGCAATTCTGCTTGGTTTTAGAACTACAGATTCCTAGAGCAAAATTCTGCCTCCAAATTATATGCATGCTGCTCTCATTTATTTCAGCAAAGCTTGTGCACATGTTTCAAAGGTCAGAGTTTGGCCGTTGGGGGTGAATTTTCAAGGAAGAGTATATTAAAGACACCTGTGCATCAGCAGAACCATATCCTTTGTCTACTGTAGAACATTTCAGGAATGAGCCCGGTGCTATTGAGCACGGCAAGTGAAACATTTTATATGTTTTGAATTGCAGAAACAGCAGAAACATTTCTTGCAGTAATTGGTTCATGATTTCATTTATTTCTTGTAACTCAACACTTTGATGCTGAAAAGTTGTCAGTTTTAAGAGAGTAAAGACTGGAAGGGACCGCCCTTCAGAAAATTACAGTTGAAAATATAATGTAACTCAAACTAAGGGAAATAGTCCAAGAAAATAGGTATGGTCTGTTGAGGTGCACAAACTTTTGTTTGCAGTTTAATACAGAGAGGTCAACAATGTTTTACACAAAGCTAGAAAACAAACCCACTTTTCATTGTGGACAGAACTCATATTTGAAATTGCAACTAATCAGACAATTGAAGAAATTAAAACTTGGCATTCATATTCTATTGGAGTTAGTGTGTATTAAATTGATGAAGACCTTTAAGCACGTAGGTTTTCCCCTGTTTTTTAAACATTATACACTTCTTAAGAATGTTTATAATGTCTAATTGCTGCTGGATTTCAAGACATATCAATTTTGTTCTTAGTTCCTGCAGATTCTGACAGAATGTCATACCAAAATATTTTGTATTTTTTGTAGGACTGGGAAACAGAAAATCATGACTGGTATTGTTTTGAATGCCATTTGCCTGGAGAGGTGTTGATATGTGACCTGTGTTTTCGTGTGTATCATTCCAAGTGTTTGTCTGATGAGTTCAGGCTTAGAGACAGCAGTAGTCACTGGCAGTGCCCAGTTTGCAGGGTGAGTACCTATGAGATTTCATGTGCTGATTAGAGGATTGAAATTCATTAATAGATTTATGAAGGTGTCCAGATGGTCTGGCCAGGTTATTGGGTAAAGAACTGAACATTGAAACGATGGTACATACCTAGAGCATCTGTACAGAGGTACCAAAATGTGGTGCATGTAGCAGATGGCCATTTTTGAAGACTCCAGCAAGTTTTACTTGCACAGTACCCTGTGCCAGAGTGTGTGCACCTGAGTGCAGTAAATCGTGGGAACTTTCAACAAGAGTAAACAAATTGCTGTATAAGATGCTACTGTTTTTACTTAATGTCATTTTAATGAATCATTTTTGTATTTTGATGACTTGCATTCTTAATATTTTATTGGAATGGTATTTTATGTTATAAAGCCACAGTCATGTTACTGATGAGGCTAGTATCAAAAATATGGAGTTAAATCCTGCTTTTCATTTTCTTGTGTGGATTCTATTGGTGCAAAAAGGGCAATCTGGATTTCACTCATGGCATTCGTATCTATGTTGCTTTTTCTTTAAAAATGCTATTCTTATGAGTATGGCAGTGAGACAGCAAAAAGCATTTCTTATAGACTTGCCAAGAATGGGCAGGTATGTTGTCTACATGTCTTTAGAAGATTAAACATTCTGGTCAGGATGGTGCTTACTGGTACCTAGCCTTGAATCAGCCAAATACCTGTTGCTGTTGTCATCTCTGTGTCACCTCCCAAAATGGAGCACTTCACTGGGCTTCCTACAGAGCTAGGCTCCCTTCCTGTGGAAGGAATAATGCATATGAATGTTTCAGATAAAATTGTTGCTACAGAAAGGCATAAAACTGCCACTTCCACTCTGCCTAGGATTGCTGGAGAGAGAGGCACTTCCTTTGCTAAAAGCTTGGATTAGCTCTAGGGCAGCCGACTGACCTTAGGATGATCTGTGCTGCAAGGAATGTAAGGTTTCAGGCACTTTGTGGGATGGGAAAGCAGTTGTTGAAAACATGTGGAGTGAGTGTTTTGTTTCAAAACAGCACTTTTTGACTGCTGTTACCTTAGAGTGAGTTCCACAAAACCTGTTGTTGTTACCTCAGGTTGCTCTCAGGAGAGCAGATTGCTCTCAGGGAGCTCTCAGGGTTTAGGGAAATAGTAAGAAAATCAGGCCTCCCTCAAGGAAGCTGAAACTAATGAAAAGGAAGTAGTGGCAGGGAAAAAACTGTTAAGAATAAAGAGATATACTGTATCTCTCCATATTGAATTGCTAGCATTTAATTTAGCTACTCAATAGTTCCTCTGTTAAAAAATAAAACTATAACCATATATAGATGATTTACTTTCAGATTTTTAAATAAATCTCTTTAGTAATTGTTGGATCTTACTGTAAGTATTGATTATTCCTGTAAATAGTTAAAATTAGGTAAACTGCATCCAGTCTTCACTGTAGTTTGCCAGGAATTTTAAATGATACCTGGTGAAGTTAGAGAATGTGGATAGTTTATGCCACCTTGTGTATGAGGTAGTTTCATAACATCTATCTTGTACCATGGATGTCCTCAGAGTGGAAATGCTGAATCATTGCTGGAATACGCTCTGATACGTCAGCTTTGAGAACAGTTTGACTTTCCTCATGAAGCCTTGAAGTCCTTTATGGCAATGATATTAAATAAATGTTTACCTTAAAAAGAAAATCCTGTGAAACTTGAACCATGTGCTCTCTGCCTATCTTTCTACATATTAGTTCCTTTTCTGTTATACAAATATTAAGGAGAGGTTTTGGGGGCTCTTAAATACTTCCTGCCTCAGAGGCCTTTGACTTGCTTAGTGCCTCAGGTGATGATCAACCTATTTTTATGGATATTGCCACTGTGAATGCCATGGCATCCTTTCTCCCCCTGTGCCAGCAGCTCCTATTTTTCTTGTTGTTAATTCAAATCACTTCAAGCCCTAATTCTGCAAACCTGGGCTAAGGAGGCTTGCACAGTCCCTGTAAGTGTGGGAGTCAGCATCCTTGTGTCAGTAGTCATCCTTCAGTATTCTGCTTCTTTCTCCCCACCCTCCTAGGAAATGACTGCTCTAATTTCATTTTAAAAGCAAGAAAGTGGCCTATATTCAAAAAAGCAGTAATGTGGAGAGAGCCCTGGCTGATGTCCGGAGGGCATAACAGAGCTTAACCATCTTGCATAAGGGCAGTAGGGGATTTACACTGTGTTATCAGCAGTAAATAAGTGTTTTCAAGAAAAGTGATAGCTGGGACAAAGAGATACATATATTTTCATATTTAATTCTATAACTGGACATGGCACTTTTCACTTGGAGATTTCAAAGCTCTTTACAAAGGTGAAGTAAAAGTATGTTTAAAACATAATATATTGGGAGAAATAATCTAAGAACACTTTATTCTTATGTAAAGATTGCTTCTTTAACGCTGCCAAGGCCAGCAAGCCTTTGGATTTTTCATTTAACAATTGCTGGTTGTATTAGTTTGATCAACCAGTGCAGCTTTATCTTGCACACTTGGCTACTCAGAAATATTTTATAAAGGCCATTGCTAAAGATTGTTCATAGCTTAAAAAAATATTTTCTTCCCATATAATTTATAACAATCCCTTTCAAACCTTGTTCTGAACTCTGTTTGCCTGCTCGTGGTTTTTCTCCATTGCATCCATAAACAACAATGTCCAGTTCCTCATTTATTTCTTTTTTCAAATTGATGGTACCACTCTGAGTACTTTTGTACCCTATATAACTCTCAGCAGGAGTCAAAAGTCAAACAAAGTTCAATTCAAACCACATTGCACTGACTGAAATTTTTCCCTGACTGTTGACTAATCATTGTCTTAAGTGAAATAAATTGGCATTATCAGCAAAATTCCTGGTAGACAAGTCACAAGAGAAAAACTTAATATTGAATGAGCTTAGAGATTACATTTTTCACTACTGGAATAGTCCATTCCAGACAGGGTTAGTCACCTCTGTCTCTGAAAGATATAGGAAATGTGTACATTTATTGCTTCTCTTCAGTTATATGAAAAAAAGGAATTAATTTTCTTCAGCTGTTAATTTAGTACCTAAAGACTACAAAAAGTACTGCCAAAATACCAATTTTTTGGAGGGGGAATAGGTATGTACAAAATTATGAGTAGGAGAATTTTGGTCATGTTGGTAAAACTGACTATTATTATTTCTTGTCTAAAAATCCAAATTTAAAAAAAACTTATAAGAAGGCAAAATTAAGCATTTTGATATATCATTTGTCACAGAGAAATAGATTTTGATTCATGAAACAGAAGGAAAGAATTAGTCATGTGGTTTAGCTTGACTACTAAATTTTTTTACAATCATCTGATGAGAGATTGGTCTTCCATGCATGTTTTTTGCAGGACTTACAGCCAATTTACCTATCATAGTGGGTACTCCAATATTCCTGGGGTTTATACACAGGAGACCGAAGTAATCTGTAGGGCTTAAGATATTAAATACTGTGCTGGGAAGTATTCTATAGATAGGCTTTTTCTGAGTGCTGGTACTGTACTGAGCATTTCCTAGAGTACATAAAAATAAACTATTATGCAGTTCACAATCAACTTCAGACAAAATTTGACAAGTGACAATGACAAGAAGTGGAAAGTTAGAGGCACAGGAAGATGGAGGTTACTTAAGTGAAGTTACTCAAGTGCTTAGATCAGGGGGGTTTAGGTACCAGCTGTCAGTCAAGGTGGTGAATGTCAAATACGAGGAGGGAGGAAAGAATCTGGCTTTATTGGCTTTTTTCATAGTGTTATGGTAGGAGTTTGAGACCTGGATGGGGAAACATATCCTTGAAACAGTATTTGGTGTGATCACACAAATAATAGTCATGGGTTGGTGTGATCACACAAATAATAGTCATGGGTTGGTGGGTAAAGGGCAGTCCTAGGGTAGGACCAGTTTTAGCAGCACAGAGCCCACACCTGTGAGGTGTCAGTCCTCACCAGTCCCTCCCATGCACCCTGGGCTGAATCAGGGAGCTGACAGAACTGGGCACTGCATAGGACATACTGAATAAANTTGGTGGGTAAAGGGCAGTCCTAGGGTAGGACCAGTTTTAGCAGCACAGAGCCCACACCTGTGAGGTGTCAGTCCTCACCAGTCCCTCCCATGCACCCTGGGCTGAATCAGGGAGCTGACAGAACTGGGCACTGCATAGGACATACTGAATAAAAATTAAAGGATTTTGTCCACAGCAGTGAGAAAACTGGGTAACCTCCACTTAGAGCCTCCTGCCACCTTCTTTGTGCAGATAAAAGCATATTTAATTCATATGATGCTTCATATTCAGAAAGTGCTTAATGCACCATACATGTAGAAATCAATTTGTGGATTCAGCTGTAACATTTCCAAAAGCACCTGATGCTTTAAGTCTAATTTTACTGCATCTGATCACGAAAGAGGCAAATCTCAGGGCATATTTTGCTCCTGCAGAAGGTTTTCTGTGTGATGCTTAGGGCACACAGTGCATTGATTGCTCTGAGACCCATTCCATGTGCCTGCATACCTTTCTTAATGGTACAGGAAACCTGAGGACCTGAGGGTTGAAAGTTTGAGAGGGCAGCAGAGCAGTAAAGCTTTCCATATGTAGCACCAAATTCCTCTGGCAATTTAAGCCCTTAAAAAGTCCAAGGGCCAGTGTGTAAAGCAAGAAGTTTTCTAAAGAGCAGTGGTGAGTGTATGTTAGACACATGCTCATAGTTCCCCTCTGCAAATAGACCCCTGGAAACCTGAATTGCTTCTGAAAATGCAACTGATGCCTTAGAAACATGTATCTGTCACTGAGCAGCCTTCACATAATCCATCACTGAACTGAAATGCAGCTCTTTTATGTGTGTATACACAGGACAGGTGAGAGAGGAAGGGAAAAATATTCATTAATGGGAGATTACAGGGAAACAGAAACCTTTATAAATGCTGCAAATATAATTTACATGCCTATAGCCAGACAGAATGCTGGCACTGACACCTTGCATTTCTTAGAGTTTTCCTATTTTTTCTCTTCTAATGAAAGACTGCAATAACTGCAGCACAGTGGCCACTGCCACCCTGGGAGTTGAGAGCTAACTCATAGTGCAGAGGTTTGTCACTTCCGTCATCCCTGGTGCTACTGCAGGATGGGGTGTTTCTGGGAAGTGCCCCTGGCTTCTCTAGCCTCATGTGGTTTGTAAAATCTTGCAGTGAAGTCCTGCACTACAAGCATGTAAATAAGTCACACCTGCACAGTAGCAGTATATTGCTACCCTCTTGAACAGCTAGGCATGATAATTAATCTGGAATATTGAATATAAAGAGCAATGTAACCTTCTGGTTCCAGCTTCTAAGAAACAGATGTGCTGCAGAGAATAAGGCTCATAGAAGGTATTTCCTGTACCCACAAAAAAAGAGTTGGGCTGCAGGCTTGGCCTTTCACCTACCAAATCTCATTAATCTTCTACATGAGGATTGCTATTGGGAGGGTTATTACTTCACTCCTTCATCCCCTGTCCAAACACATAGGTCTGACCAAGTCTTTCAGTTTACCTTGATTCAAAGCAGGAGGTTTGCAGATTTCTCTATAGCAGGGGTGTAACCTAGGAATTGTCCATGCTGCAGGTTAACACCAGCAGGCAGCTAAGCACCACAGAGCTGCACTCCCATGTCTCCTCAACTCCCAGCTGAGAAAGAAAACAAAACAAAGGTGCTGTAAGGGCAGTCACTCCCCACCCTCATGGATAGATCAATGCCCAGACAGTTCCTGAGTTGAAGATGGCTACATTCCCCCTAGGCCCCCTCCTCTTCCTTTCTATTGCTGAGCATGAGGTTACAAACCTCCTGCTTTGAATCAAGGTAGCCTGAAAGACTTGGTCAGCCCTGTGTGTTTAGACAGGGGATGAAGGAGTGAAGTAATAACATTCCCAACAGCAATCCTCATGTAGAAGATTAATGAGGTTTGGTAGGTTGTGTTTTCTCCCATCCTCTTGGGTACTCCCCAGTCTATTCACTGTGGGGCAGAGTGAGAAACTGCCAAGGCCTTCACCCTGTGCAGGCACTGCTCAGCAGGAGCTGGAACATCCATGTGTTACCAGCACTGCTTTGGTCACAAATCTAAACCACAACACCACACGAGCTGCTGTGACAACAATAATTTCATCCCAGCCAGACCTGGTACAGTCCCATATTAAGATAATTTATCCACAAATAGGCTATCTAAAAGTATAAGGATTCTGACATTTTGGGGGCTGGATTGAATCTCAGCAGTCTCCTTGAAACAAAGCTGAACTTGAACAAGGTTTCCAGTAGAGTATCTTAGTAGATCTGACAGGGAAAAGAAAGTGGATCTTGCCACTGTCATTGTTTTTGTTTCTTGAAAGTAGGAAATTAGAAGACCTAATTTTTATTTATTTTTGCTTCTATATCACTCTGCCTATACAGGGGACCTGAAAGTGGGTATATTATCTTGTGTCAGAGCAATATAAATAGATTTTATGCAAATCATAGTCCCCATCTAGTATTATCTATTTTCTTGCTTTAAGTGGCTCTGGGTTGATGACTCTGAGAACACTACAGGTCTTCAAAATACAAAGGAGGGGTTTTTTTATTAGAAACTTACACATTTTCCATTATAACTTCCAAAGAATGTGTGAATGCTACATCCTAAATGGCTAATTATTGTTGAAAAGTGAATGAAGTGCTTGAAATGTAACCGGCTTTCTGCAAAGGGTGAGCAACCTTGCCATAAAAAGACATTTTGTTGGCTCATAGGCTTCAATTCCCTAAATTTATTACCTTTCAAAATTTAGTAGAGGAACATGGAGATCAAGTTTTTCTTAAAATAAATCAGTGTAGGGAATTGAAGGAAAAGTGGAAAAATTAAAGTTTGCAAGAATTGCAAGTTAATTATATCATTTTCATTGGTGCTTAAGATGATATTAATTGCTGACATCAATAACTATACAAAGCCAGCTATCTATCTTTTCTTATGATCTCAAGGATAAGACTGTAAACCATCTATCTCAACAGTCTCTTTCAAAATGTCTTGCCCAGCAGGGCATGAAAAATGGTTCACATGAATTCTGAAATACTTTCAAAGGATGATAAATTCCAGAGCCATGTCAGAAAAAGAGGTGTAGGACTAGTCAGTGCATGTGAGTTTTATTGTGTCCTTATAAGTTTCAGTCTTTTAAAATGCTGTGTCATTAGCAAGCACACAGCACTCCAGTGCCTGGAATGACAAAATGACAGCAGTGTTTCATAATGCAGGTAATTTAATGCACATTTGGGTTTTCATTTGCAGTGGCAATGTTGGTTTATGAGAAACTGAGTAGGTGATTTGAATTCCAGCAGAATGCACGTTTCTCCTGGTAGTCAGAGTGAAACACGAATATACAGAGTGTGATTCAGATATATAGTGCAGGATAAATTCTCTGTCAGTCCAGAGTTTGGAAGGAAGGTCAGGCAACCATTAATATTATGAAAGTAATGCTTAAAGGAACTGTAGGTTTAGAAAAACCTGGGGCTGGCCCTTCCCACAAGAGAGTTTTTCCCAGTCAGGAGGAAGCTGTAGTGTTGCGATGCACCATGCAGTGTCTGAGTAGGCTGGTGACTGAGCTGGTATTTCAGCACAGTTTGTAATGATTCTAATTGCTGTTAAGCAATCAAATGAGCAGCTTTGCAGGTAGTGCTGTGTACAGTTCTGTTTCAAGAAAGGTAGTAAGTACAATCCTGAAATGTATAGGTTGCAAGTTTGCTGTAGCACAGGGGAACAGCCTGTGGTTTTCAGTGTCTTCAATGTCTTGCAGGAGGAATATAAACAGGGGAGACACAATCAAATCCTAAACCAAATCAGCAAATCAAAATCCACAACCAAATCAGCTTTTTTTATTCTAATGTGTAATTTTACTCTTGCCAAGTAAATTTGTAAAAGTATGTGCTCTGTACTCAATATCTGTGAGCCCTATGTCCAGAAAGTAATTCAATGAAAAATAGCACACTTCTAGTGACTGATAATTTTTAAGCCTCTTTTATTTACATATTAGAACATGGATTCATTTTTTTCTGGTGTTTTTTAAGCAACCATCATCTGCACAATTATGTGGATCTTGCTAAAGCCCATCAGATTTTGAGGATGCAGGTGTAACTGAGCCAGTTTGGTCCACACAGTTTGCACACAAGTGGTGAAATGAGGCATGAGAAGGGGAGAGCTCAGCCTGGCAGTCAGTGCACCAGGAGGTGTGAGGAGGAGTGAATGCCTTGCAGGAGACATGAGCAGTTAGAAACACTTCAGGATAATAGACCTGGAAGCCATGCTGTTGTTTCACTGTGCTTTTGTTTGGGAGAGCTACTGTAGGTAAAAGCAGGGAGGAGGTAGCACTTTGCAGGCAGCTGTTGTAGCTCTGCAGAGCTGTGCACAGCTGCTGTGAGCTGGGGTTGGAAAGGCTGCTTTGTAAGAGCACATTAGGCATTTGCAGAGACACCTCTCTCTAGCAGCACATTTTCGGTATGCAGGGTTCCCACTAGCCTGGTTATACTTTGAAGGGTAGGGTAAGTCTCTATAATAGTCTGAGAGGGAAAAACTCTGGATCCTGAACTGCTAAAAAGTAGTGATCTGTATTCCAGAATCTGGATTAAATTTTGTTAAGAAAGAACCACAAAGCTCCCAGACTGCTATGTTTCTTGAGCAGTAAAAAGGGCTCTGAGTTTCTACTGGCTAGAGCCAATTTGTCTTCCTCCCAGATGGTGTCATTTTGCTTAGTAAGCACATAATTTGTAGATGGTACAGGATATTATTTTTTAAATTATTTCTTATTTTACTAAAATTATTAATGCCTTGCTAATAAAAAGACCATTAAATAAATTTTCAGCTGCTCCCTAAAATGACTTTCTTCATTGCTTTATTCTAATTAGACACTTTTTTATGAGAGGTTTTGACGAACTGCTGTGGATACAAATGGAAATAGAACTTGCAATTTTTCTGTAGCTGAAGTTCTTAGCCCAGACATATTTCAAAGTAACAGATATGGTGGTAGTGGCATGTTAGTGTTACTAATTTCTCAGAAAAAATTTTCCCTAAGAAATAGTGTTTTATGTGATTCAAAGTTACCTTCTCAAATCAAGTGTCAATGCAGAGGGAATGTTTATTGGCTGGATTTTGAAGTCAAGTTTAAAGTACTAACATGATGCTGTTTTTCTTTGGCAGAGTATCAAGAAGAAAAACACAAGTAAACAAGAGATGAGCACATACCTGCGCTTCATCGTGTCCCGGATGAAGGAGCGGGTGAGTCTGAGCAGGGAGGTTTGCTCAGTCCCTGCTGCACTGCCGAGGATCGCTGTGGTTGCCCCTGTGACTGTGCAGGAAGGAGGGCTACAGGAGGGTGCTTTTTCTTTCTCCTGTCACAAGCATTGTGTGTGTTTTCACATACACTTATCAGGCCCCGAGGTTTGGATCAGTGTCACCAGGCTCCGCCATGGGCCTGTGGCTCCCCTGACATGGAACTTTTCAGGTTTGAGACACACTTAGTTTCGTGGGATGTGGATCCCCAGTTTGCCCTTGTGTAGTCCCCACCTGAAATATTCCAAACTCTTGCATTTTCTAATCCTCTTTTATGTGTTTTAAGCAGATTCTAAATGCAATAACAAACACTGTCTCATGCTCCTTTCAGGCTATAGATCTAAACAAGAAAGGGAAGGACAACAAACACCCAATGTATCGAAGGCTGGTGCATTCAGCTGTTGATGTTCCTACTATACAGGAGGTAGAGTGACTTGCTTTCTAACTTCCACACTGGTTTTGATGTCTTTTAATAGTAAAGGTCTAAAAAATCCTAATCCTGTTTAATTCTCTTTATGATCAGTATTTCAGTATTGTATCCAGCATTAGATATGGAAGCTTAACATGTCAAACTTTTCCTCATAAACAGGTAATCAAGTGAAACCATTTTCAGTGGTTTTCAGACACAGATTATCCTCAATTCCTTTTGTACTGAGGTTACACTAGCATCTGCAGGTAGCTAAAATCTTCAGAGAAATTACTGTTTAGCTAATTCAATGAATATGGACACTCAAGTGCCTATGTGTGCTTCTCTGGCCCAATGTTTTTGACCATATTCTGATTTCAGTCATTATGCCCTTGTGTGGGTGTCAGCTTTATAAGCATCTGAATGATTCATAAAGAACCAATCACTTTGTTGATCATGAAAAACCAGACTCACCCAAAACATCTGTTTTGCATTAATTGTTCCAAAAATAAAGTACTAATAAATATATTGTCCCTTTTTTCTGAGCCAAATGTCTGATCATGACTCATATAAATCAACTGCACATGACCATAATAAACAGCATATTCATCTTTACTCATTCCTGAAACTGGATTGTAGTCAGTGCTGTGATATATCTTGCCCTTTACAAGCACAGATGTGAAGAGCCTTTGTTTTATTATTAAAATGCACAAATAAACAATAGCTTCACTGACAGTTTTGGAGACCAGCACTGCTGCCTGTCTGGAAGTGCTGGCAACACTGGTTGAGCCTGAAAATAGGTCAGGCCTTCTTTTCACTCTGTCAACTTCTGCTTCCATAGAAGGTCTTTTGGCTTTGATAGCATTCTACAAGCTGATTTTGTTATGTTTGATGATTGGAATTGTCATAGATGTTCTTGAGAGAGCCCAGCTGAAAACGCTGCATTCCCTATTTGACAAAGCTATACTAAGAAAATGAATTACATGGCTCCATGTAGGCATTTTTTATGGGAAGACTGGGACAATCAGCTTTCATCAGATAACACAGACTATCAAGTGAAGATCCTGGAAGCTCAGTCCTGAAAGGCAGTCAGCATTGATTTGAAACTAGCTGATATTTTAAGGTACAAAATGTTCACCTCAGGGAACATATTTCAGTTTGAACAAATATTCTGGGCCATACCTTATGCTGCAGCTACCTTGTTTACAGCCAGGAAAATCCTTTTTAAATTGGTCAAGTATTAAAGGATCTATTTTACTTCTGGGCATTGCATAAAGGGCTGCCAATGCTCAGGTACTAACTAACCATGTCAAAGAGTTGTAAGTATTCTTTTTATATGCAGGAAAAGCAGTGTCTGATCTGCATAATGCAGACTTCTGTGAAAGCTTCTCTGCATAAAGCAGGTAGAGCACTTTGAAGAGTTTTCTCACAGCCTTGTGTTTTCTTTTGTGTAGAAAGTAAATGAAGGAAAGTACAGGAGTTATGAGGAGTTCAAAGCAGATGCTCAACTGCTTCTACACAACACAGTGATTTTCTATGGAGGTAAAATACTACATTTACTTCTTGCCTTGTTTGATTTGTCTTTATTTGTAGGAAACTCACAAGTCCAGGATGAATTTAGTATTAAGTAGTCTTAAGTGTGAACGAGGTAATTTGCAAGCCCGTAAAAATCAAAGTGCATAAGGACTTTTTAGGGTCTTTTCTGGCCCACCTACTACAGAACTATTTTCATCCTCCCTGGCTAAACCTCTTAGTGAGAATTACACTTTTTCCATCCTGCTTCTTCTTCAGCAAAGTCCTAAGTCAGTCTATACTGCAGATTTTTGCCAATATACATATTTTTTCCTAGGGTAGGGTGGGGTTTTCTGTGCTGTGTCAGCAGAAACATGTACTATGGACACATTTCTTTTACTTTTGGGCAATATCTGTCATATTGTGACAGCAAATGTAGCTACATCCACACCAGGAGTGTGCTGCTGGTGCAGTGTGGAGGTACAGCCATCAGAGAAGCTGCCAGGCACTGGGAAGGTAATAAGTGACTTATTGGAAGTAAAAAAACACCACCACCATGTTCAGAAACTGTAGGCAGGTCCTGTTTTCCAGAGCCACCATCTCAGGAAGGATGTGGTTCTCCCCTGCAGACTTGGCCCCCATCAGGGGGACTGGGAGGAGGGTGGCACCAGTCTGAATGCAGCCCCAGGAGATGCACACTGTGGCTGGTGGGGAGAGATGTGAATATGCCAAGAGAGGAATACAGGGGTGTAAAGGGAGACTCAGTGATGAACAGTCTGTGAAGCATCACTCAGAGCACAGAGCAGAGAGGAGATGTTTTAGGACAATTGCAATGTGCCATTAAGACACAAGCAGAGAAATGAACTGAACCCTTATTAACAGCAACTGTGTCTCCCTGCTGCTGCTGCTCCTCCTCAGATGTGTGCTTGCATTGTTCAGTGTAAAAGCAGTATTGTGGAATATAAATATGACACAGAAAACAAATATTGAACTGATTGTTAGAAAATTCTAAATGGAAGGGCTGTCCAAGTGATTAAATTATGTTTTTTCTTCTTAAGCACGACAATTGTAGCATGAATGTCACAGCAATGACAGCTGCAAATCTTTGTGAGCACTGTGATCATACTGTGATTGTTTACACCATCTATTTTTCATTTACAGCGGACAGTGAACAAGCTGATATAGCAAGGATGCTTTACAAAGACACCTGCCATGAAGTAAGTACCACCAAGTAACCAGGATGTCACCAAGATACTTAATTTCAAAATCTAAGAAATTATTATTCATATTACAAAATAAAAAGCGTGTGAAATTGAATTATAAATTTCCTCCAGACAGTCTAGCAGCTGATTAGCTGATTCTGAATCCCTTTTACTTTTTCTTTAGGTTTTTGTTGTTGGTTGGGTTTTGTTGTTGGGGTTTTGTTGGGTTTTTGGGGTTTTTTTTGCAACTAGATGATAATTTAAAAAATACTGGTATTCAAATTTTAGATTTGAAAATAATCGAGCAATACAGATTTGGACTAGAAATAATTGTACTTATTAATATAAATTGAATCTGAGGTGAGATTCCTACTAAATTCTGTAATTGTCATCAAAACATTTCTCCATATTCAGGGGAGACCAAAAAATACAACTGAGGAGCTGGCACACTTTCTCCTTTTGTACAGTTGAATTACTTCTTCCACAATGTACTTTAAATATTTGATGAATTTTAAGAACTGTTCTTTGCATTTCATCTATAATAGATCATTAATATGTCAGTTAGTCTTCTCCCTCTGCCTGGGTTTTCTGAAACATGAATAATGTTTCTTCAGGTTGTCTTTCAGCCTCTCACAGCCCACCTCAGTTTCACACCTTTAGTTTGCATGGACAGAAGTAACTCCACCAAATTAGCAAGCAGGGCTGAAAAATTTTAGTACTCAAGGGAGAGGGATGCTACTGAAATCACATAAATAGGATTTTTTTTTTTGCTTATTTACCTTTTTTTTGTTTGTTTTTCAGCTGGATGAACTGCAGCTTTGCAAGAACTGTTTCTATTTGTCAAATGCGCGACCTGACAATTGGTTCTGCTATCCTTGTGTATGTTGCTGACACAGATTTTTATTTGTTTGCTTTTCTGTATGAAAGCCTGCAGTTTTGGTGTCATTAATGCATTGAATATTCCATTTCACTGGGCTTGTTTCAAAAGCATGGCTAAGACTCTGTAAGCCTGGATATTTTACACAAGTGAAGTGTTGATTGAAGTTCAAAGCTGTAACAATATAGGTTATAAAACTTGGGTAACAGCCAGTTACAACAGTTTTACAAGAAAATAAGGAGCTTACAGCACTAAAACTTTGCTCCTGAATGAAGCTAGAAAGACAAGTTAATTTTTAGGCTGCTTAAGATCTCTGTTTTCAATAGACAATTATACCCTATTCAGACTTTGCAGTTCTGGGGGTTTTTTTTAAGTTGATCCAAGCAATCTATCTAACAAGGAAATGTAAGAAGATAAAAATGAAAATAGCACTAGACACAACCAGTAACCATAGTCTTAAGGTACTAGCATAGTGTTACAGCAGAATATTTGTGGAAGATAGCAATATAATATTTCATATACACTAATAAATGCAATTTCTTTTTCTAGATACCTAATCATGAGTTGGTTTGGGCCAAAATGAAAGGCTTTGGGTTTTGGCCAGCCAAAGTCATGCAGAAAGAGGACAATCAAGTTGATGTTCGCTTTTTTGGCCATCACCACCAAAGGTAATTTATTAATTCCATGTGCTGCTTTTTACAAACAATATTAAAAGAATTTATCTCATCTGTCATGTTGTAAATCCTGGCTCAGCTTGTTGCCAGCATTAGAAATACTGAATACTTTGCCATAATTGTTTTAGAAAATTTAAGTTTCAGTCTAACACATCTGAAGTGTTCCAATGCAGAGGCTCAGAGGTTCTCTTTCCACAGTTGCCAGAAGGATGTTCCTTAATGCCATTTTAATTAAAGACAGTAAGTTAAGGTTTTTCTTCAAATGTGTAGCAGTCTTCTAATCCAGGCCAAGGTGAAAATTGGACAGAAATGTACTCCTTCTACCAGCAGTATTGACTTCAGGCAATTTCTCCTTTGAGCTGAGGCACTACAATTTTGTGGTTTAGTACCCTAATATATATCACAAATGTTTGTGTCTCACTGCTAGAACATTGACAGGCCTCCTGCTGGGAGCCAGTTTGCAATCTCAGAGACTCCCTCTTTCCATTGGAAACTTGTCTCTTAGAGATCAGCTTTTGGTTCTCTCTCCAGCTGGTTGTTCAGCATTTGGGAGGTTTGTAGCAGTGTGACAGTGGATGCACTGGTTTGGATTATTTTACTGTTTTATTTATATGCCTATAATGTGAGGAGAAGAGACATTTCTAAAGTAATTCATGGTTGTTGGGAGATGGTGTATTTTGGTGCATCCCAAAAGAGCCTAGACCATTCAGTAACAGTGTATTAGTTAGCTGTTTATTTAAATTGCTTTCATGTAACTTGCACAATACATAACATCTTTTTACTTTGCATATGAACTACCAAGACTTTCTAATAGTTATAAAGTAAGTAAAGGATCTTTACTGGTGCCTCAGTCACAGAATGCTTTTACCTTGAATCTGTTCATGAATACAGTTTATTTTGTTAGTTATCTTTGGCTTTAAGTTCACACAGTTTAAAATTACTTAATAAAGTAACCTGGCACCTGTGGGATGAGGTGCTTGCCACTTCTTAACTGCGTGCTGGTACAAAAGGCAAAGGATGTTTAACTGCAGTGCCATTGCTTAGTTACTGTGCTGGGCTTGGACAAAGGCCAAACTCCTGGTTGGTGTAAATTGGCATTGTTTCTTTGTCTTTACTCATTAAATTTATATTGCAAGAATCAAGAATCTTCTCACAAACATGTCATTTGTTGAGTATTTAATCTGCTAGGCAGATGTGCATGGCAGTGACTCTATATCCAATGTCCAGTGTTGCCTGGTGTTTGGTATAACCTTTCAAAATGTCAAGACCTGCCTATCTAACTCTCTGAGGATTCTCTGAACACATTTAAGTGGACAAAGTAACTTCGGAACCATGTCACTGGCATGAATTCAGTCCAAACAAGCATGACAGTCCCCATGGAAGTTCAGTCTTGATAGACAAGGGCCCAGGACACAAAATGTCTCTATTCAAGGTGAGGAGTTGGTATATTCCTTGACAGTTTTAGGAAAGAGGTCAAGAGCTAAATTGGATTAGCATATGAACCTCCAGTAAAAAAATGTTTCTGTGTCTGAGTCAGGGCATTTAGCAAGAGAACAGATAAGAGATGGTGTTGGGGAAGGTTTGTGGCTCACCAAAAATGAGAGAGACTTTAAGTCATAGCACCAACAGCTAACAAGTATTTATAATAACAAAAATGTCTAACAGCATGCAGTCCATTTTTTTCAAATGTGTTGAGTTTAAAAAAAAATCAAAAAGGAATTGTCAGTGTTAAGCCATTGTGAAAAACAGCTTTTGAAGTCAGTTTCTCAGGTTGAGATCCTTCACCTGTATTTCATGTTTCTGAACTGTCTGTTCTGTGTATTCAAAAGGGCCTGGATCCCCTCTGAAAACATTCAAGACATCACAGTTAACATCCACCGGCTGCACGTGAAACGCAGCATGGGCTGGAAGAAGGCCTGTGATGAACTGGAACTGCACCAGCGCTTTCTTCGAGAGGGGAGATTCTGGAAATCAAAGAACGAGGACAAAGGGGAAGAGGAGGCAGAGTCGAGCATCTCTTCCACTAGCAATGAGCAAGTGAGTGCTGCTACAATATTAGCAATTGGAGCAATTCATTAAAGAGTACAAAGTCAATGTGTTTTTGATTAATGTGCTGTTAATTAGCCTTGTGCTCTGTCTGCAGGTTTGTGAGGACAAGAGAGTTCAAATACTTGTTCTCCCTATCTTCCTTATATCCCCATCTTGCTATCAGTAATAGCAAGAATTTGGATTTTCCTCTTTCCTCAGTTTCTTGGATGACCTTTGTGAAGTTTCAAAGCATTTGTCATGTACAGCACCTTGATGAGACAGATCAAGATTTCTAAAGTTAAATAGGAATGTTCGAGTCAAATGTCACAGATATCAGATGGACTGCAGCACTGCCTTCTTGGAGCCCTGTCAGGGCACAGCCCTGTGGCTGCTCAGCCTTTTCACAGCTGGAGTATGTTCACTGTGAGCTCTGTTCTGCCTTCAGATCCACTAGTGACAACAGCCATGACATTTCCAGCAGGTCCAACTGAAGTTAGGTGCAAACGTTGCACTTGAGGACCACGTGACCAGCAACTGATTAAAGTTATTAAAAATAATTCTGCAAAACAAGAAAAATTACATTGTTTTAACAAAGAACACAAATGGCCAAGATCCAATGCTTTGCATTTCCACATGGAAATTCCCTTATCATAGCTGATCTTTACTAATCATTCATTGTCCAAGAGGGTGTTATACATCCACTACTTTTCATAGTTTGCAGGATGCTTCTCTGAATTTTTGGCAGCCCTTTTCCCTGGCAACATCTTTCCTCATTTAAAACCCCTATCCTTTCTCTAAGTCTATATTAAAAAACAACTCGGTATATTTTTACCCTCTTCCTTTGTCCTTTTGTCAAACAGGTCTATCACTCAATCTCAAACTAAAAAGTTTATAAAACTCTATGTTGTGGTGGGAGGTTGTTCCTTATCAAAATGGTTTTAAGATTTTTTAGCCTGGTTTGCTTAGCTAACCCTTTGTAGCCCCTTTGTTTAAAGTCTTGTGTGCAGTCACACAACAGCCTGTGGTAAAACAGGAAAATGGTCACAAATAAAAGATAACTGGTATTTTCCCTTTTTTTTCAGAAGTGTCAGTCACAGGGTCTGAAGTGTCCATTTACATATTTTCTCTTCAATGCCACCTATTCATCCTTGACTTGGCTAATGCTTATACCTGTTTTACTGGTTTCTCAGATACAGGAACACAGGAGTAGCCATCAAACTCACTGTTCTGCTGTAGTCTGCAATATCCTGTTACTAAGGCTAGCTAGTACTGCATGCTTCAAAAGCAGGCATAAGAACTTCTCTACAAGCACTGTAAGATAATTACCATCCACTTAGATCTCATCCTTGTTTCTACTGCGAGACTGACTTTTATTCTAAAGCATAAAGTTCCATACTCCTCCAGTTATAATCCAGTCTGGATGATCTTACCATATTTACATACTTATACTCTCTTTATAATCACTGCTGTTTTCTGGCATCCAACAAGGTCTGATTTCTAAGTATGGGTCACTGATATTGGAATATCTCAGAAAACAAGTGTTTGAACTTGTGTGTGAAATGAAGAAAGGAATTATTAAGAGTGTTTTAGCAAGTGCATGTTGAATGGTAGAACTTGTTCTTTAATTTTGTTCCTTCGTGCAGGCATAGTCATCAGTGATAATGTAGAAAGTTTATTGTGTGCACTTCTCATTTAAGAACATTTCATTAATGTTTCTATTTGATACCCTAAATAATTGCAAATAATCACAAATAAAAGGCACATTGGTCATGTTACAATGAAAGCCACTTAAATTAACTGGTTTTTGGGCTGATTCAATATGCTTTTCTTAATGTTCACAGCTGAAGGTTACTCAGGAACCAAGAGCAAAGAAAGGACGACGTAACCAGAGTATGGAACTCAAGAAAGAAGTGAGTAACCTCAATTACTGTGTTTGTAGAGATAGCAAAGTACAAAAAGTCTGAAATTTTAATAGGCACTCCTTCAATTTCAGTCACCTTTTAGTGATGTTACAGTATTAGCCTTGGAAGTTCCAGCCCCACAGCTTGGTACTCCTTGCTAACAAGTGTAATTGTGCCTCCCACATGCAAGTAATGTGTGTCATCATGGGAATATTCTGTATCGTGAATAAAGCAAGCCAGCTTACAATATTTCTTTTACATATACAAATAACAAATACTTACACAAAATACAAATACTTGCACAAATAAATTCAGGATATCAGTAAGCCCATAGACAGCAGAAATTAGGAAGTGTAATCGACACTATCAAGTTTATGAGCTACCTTACCCACTTTGCGGGGCTTCCCTGTGTATCCCGCTTGCAGGATCAGGGAGCCAAGGGCTGCGTTATTGCGCGTGTACACAAGGGGGCACTTACAGAGAGAGCCATAAATCTCTACCCGAGCTGCCAAGGACTTCTCCTGGCCTCGCTCCAGCTGCCGAGGAACGCTGAGAAACATTTGCACATATGTGTGTTCCCTGCCAGAGGACTCGGGATGCCAGCGCAGAGGAGGGTGCGGGTCTGTAGCAGCAGAGCTCTCTGTGGTGGCTGGAATAGGGACACGGCCACTCCTCATTCCCGGGCAGCTGCCTCCCCATTGTACCTGATCCTGCAGGAGGCAGCGTCAGGGATGGAGGCAGTGACACAGCCTGTGCTCCCTGGGGCACGAACTTGCTTTGAGTGCAAGACAGGGAGACTACAGGAGGATGTCTCGCCATTCTTAGTGTGTTTTCTGTCAAGCAAATGCTGTAATTTGCTTCATACATTTATGTCTTAACATTTGCCTTCTTAGCTCTGATCAGTGATCCAGAAGTCAATCACAGTGACCTCTCAGAGAGTAATTGATGGCAAAAGGGAATACACAGTCAGCCTTTTGAATGGTGTGAGCAATGCTTCATCACACAGACAGGCACAAAGTCCAGTCCTGAGCAAGGCTTTGTTTCTACACTCTAAATGAGCATTAAAAATCTAACTTTAATTAAAAAAAAAAAAATTATGTCTTCAGACATGTCAAATAGCAATAAACATTTCCAGGAGTATAACGTCAATCTGTTCTAAAGAGCAGGAGCAATTGGTGTTACATTGTAATAACACAGGCAGCTAAATTCAGCACAGTACACTACAGTAACAGGGACTTCTTTCTTGATAATTGTGTAATTATACAGAGCTTCTGTGGTCATCAAGTCTAGTTCCATATTATTGGAAGCAAGACGTAGACTCTCATTAGCCTTTCATCTTCAAAGGACCTTTGAAGTACTGATCAATCTTTGCAGCACTTCTATGGAGTCAGTGGAATATCACAGACTCCAGGGCAGCCTGTTGGGTCAGAGTAAGCCCAGAGTTTGCCAAAACAGTTCAGGAGCCTTGGCCATGTAACTACAGTCTCTTTAGGCAGAGTATTGTGGGGGAGAAATATCTCTAGCAAACCTCTAGTAATCCTAAGGAGTCAGCCCAGCCTCTGGGGTTTTTCATACTCTTGGGGAGGTGAGGCTGGCTGAAGTCAGAAAAGCCTGACCCAAGAGCCTGCCCACTCTCAAGCTGGTTTTCCACAGGGATTCCACATCCCATTAGCACTGCAGGTCTTCAACAGACACCTTTCACATTAATTACACTGATATTACTCACATCACATTTTTTCTTCGGGGGGAACTGAAAAGTGAACAGGTTGACTTGTTCTATTTTGATATCGGATTTACAAGTTTGTTCTTTCTCTGCAGGAGCCAGAACCTGAAACTGAAGCAGTAAGTTCAAGCCAGGAAATTCCCACAATGCCTCAGCCCATTGAAAAAGTTTCAGTCTCAACTCAGACCAAGAAGTTAAGTGCCTCTTCTCCAAAAATGCTGCATCGGAGCACCCAGACTAGTAATGATGGAGTGTGTCAGAACATGTGCCATGACAAATACACCAAAATCTTTAATGATTTCAAGGACAGGATGAAAGCTGATCACAAAAGAGAAACTGAGAGAGTTGTGCGAGAGGCAGTGGAAAAGGTAACACTTGTTGAACACCGCCTACCCTGGGTTGAGGAGAGGTGATTTTGGGGATTTCTTCACATTCTTTTCTATTTTTGTAACAACCACTCTTACCAAAATGAATAAAAACCCTTTTTCAAAGAGACCACATAAAAATATCCATTATTGCTTTTTTAGACCATTTCTATACCAACAAACTTACTTTAAACAGAAAACTCATGGCTTTTTTTGATTCTTGTCCAGTGATACCAGTTTGTGATCCAAAACTGAAACTAATTGTTCATTCATGTCAAAGCCTTTCTCTCCATTGTTAAGTGTGATTCTAAACAATGTCATTGTTTAACTGCTAATCATAAATAATTCTTCTTTTGTCCATCTTCTGACCTAAAGATCAAATAGGGTCACTGAAATTTGTTTGAATTTTCTTATCTAATAATAACCTGTTTAAAATTCAATGTCTAAGCTTGACCTGGTCACCTTTGGCTAGAGAGAGCAGGGCAGTTTGGAGGATGATTTGTCTGACCTCTCTTAAGTACCTGTCTTAAGATAAGATGAATTTCCTTCTGGATGAAGGACTGTGAAATGAACCTAGGGAGTTCAAGTGCTAATCCTGTAGGATTAAGACACCAAATGTTTAGATACCTGAGCAAGGGCAAAGGAACATCACTGACAAGGAATACTAAAAGAAATAAATACCTCTTAATGAACTCAGGGATGTTCTATTTTGTATTTTCCATTGTCCACTTGCTGTAGCTTTATATGCAGTTGTAGATTTGGAAAAAATAAAATCTTTTTTAAAGAGAAATTAATCAATTTATAAACTGATCATTGAGAAGATAGGCATAGAACTTATTTAGCTGTTGTTGTAGATGCCTAGCATAGTAGAAATACAGTGACATTTTTATGTTGATTAAATCTGATTTTGTTATATCTCTAATTGAGCAATTTTTATTTCCTAAATAGGAGAAATCTCTAATTAGGTGACCTCCACCCACATCATTAATAGAGGTTTAAAGAGTAGAGGTTTAAATAAGGCACTTTTAATTCCAATAGCTGTCCCTTGACTTGTTTTGCTGACTGTCTTTGGCAGCTGCGCACGGAGATGGAGGAAGAGAAAAGGCAGGCTGTAAACAAAGCTGTGGCCAATGCACAAGGAGAGATGGACAGAAAGTGTAAGCAGGTGAAGGAGAAGTGCAAAGAAGAATTTTTAGAAGAAATTAAGAAACTAGCAGGTCAGCACAAGCAACTGATTTCCCAGACCAAGAAGAAGCAGTGGGTAAGTGTCAAAAATTTATCACAGGAGAGTTAAGTGGAAGTGTATAATGCATCCTGCAGGCAGCTGAAGGGGTTTTCTTCCTTGCTTTTAACTGCACTGCTCTTTCACTGGTCTTTCAGCATTAAGGCTTTTTCCTTCATATTGCTGTTTCAAATCTTCTCCAAATTTAAACTTGTTGTTTTGATTACTTTCCATCTTAATTTGTTAGTGCTAACAGCAACATCTTTTTGATGTTGCTGTTAGCACTAACAGCATCATCAGATGTTAGTATCATTAATCAGATGTTAGTATCAAAAATATTTTTTCTAAATGCAGTTTTATTCCATATAAGACATGCTTTGCATTATATTCACACTCCTTTGATCTTGAGACCTCAGAGGGTACAATATCTGGCTGCATCAATTTGGATTCCCCTGCTAATAAGGCTGTAAGTGATAGCCTTTTGGCCTTTTCCTCTCCTTGCTTTTTCTACAGCTCTTCTATATTCCTTTATATTTAAGACACAACATTCTGAAATGTATTCCTCTCTTGTTTGGTCCTTAAGTGCAACTCTGCAGCATCATCTACAAAAACCATGTTAGTGTGCCCTCTAGAAAAGTGAAAACAGACATCTAACTTATTGTTCTGTTACATGCCACAAGCTTTTCCCTGGTTTTATTTGAATTGTGGCTGGTGTTTTCTCAGGCTGGAGTGTGTCCTCCCACATGGCTGTACAGCACCTAGCCAAACACTGCAAGAACCATAAACTGTGCTGCTTGCCAGGAGCAGAGTGCAGGTGGAAACCCTTCTGCTCAGGAGCTGGGACCTGGCACACACACAAACTCTGCTATTTCTTTGCTAATTTTCACAGAACAGGGGAGCAAAAGCCATCACTGAGGATGTCCCACAGCACTGTGACAGTTGTCTGTAACACACAGCGGGGTGGGCACAAGATTGTAGCACTGGTGGGGCTGGAAAGGAGCAGGAGCCTCCAGGAGATGGCACGAGCCAAGGGATAGCCAGTCCTGCCTCCCCGCTGCAGCCCCATTTCCTTCTGCTATAAAGGGCTGTTTTGCTGCTGCTCAGCCTTGTTAGTCCCTGTGCTTACATGAAACAATGGTCCCTGCAGGGAAAACTCTGCTCTGGAGAAGAGTGGAAAAAATACTCAGGCGAGGCAGTCGGTCGCTGACTATCACAGTTTTGAGTTTGGAAAGAGAAGAATTGCTTCAACTGCTCCTGTAGAGTCTTCATTTCTGTTCCTCACAGAGGTTTTACTGTGGGTGCTATGATGGTGCAGTGCTTGGTTCTCTGTCAATGAGAGAATTCCTCCCTGTCTACCTGTCTTTGCAGACCAGAGAAGTTATTTTTGACTGATTTGATCGAGTTACTGTGTTCAGTGTGTCACCAGCTGCTGGTGCCTGTGTGCATGTGCTCATCTGTGGCACTGGAGAGGGAAATGGAATTGCCTTTGCCCACTATAGAATATGTCAAATCACCTCTGTTGTGTCAGAAGTGAAGAGCACACATGTGAACCATTGTCACCATTCAGCTGACATGCAGTAACTTGGGCACAATAACATCATTGTGAGGCTGGACTCTTAGCTCCAGCTGGTTTTTGGTAGTTTTGAAGATAGAATTTTCAAAAGAGACTGACTGGAGTTATCTGCTCCAATGTGCCTTAACTATATCCTTCAGACTAATCAAAAAATGCCCTGGTACCACGTCACTGAATTCATTAATGAGGGCATAAAGCTTCTCTACTGAGCAAAACAATCAAAAGATAGAGTATTTGACAATCTTGCCTGCTTCTGTGGCCTCAAACTATCTGTCAATCACCACCCTAAATGAAGGCATCATGCAGGCAGCTGGTTTGCATGTGGCAGGAGAGGGAGGGTCAGGATAAACACCTCTGCATTCAAGCTGATGGATCTGCCTGCCAACACACAGCCCCAGGCAGCTGGACTTGGTCCAATTACACAACTTCCCAGTGATTCTTCCTTCAGTGGTACTAATGACAGTCCCTGGTGTGTAGTACTGCACTTGTATGCTGCTATTATAATGATACCTCCTCACCAAAATCTCATGTAATTAACACACATACTAAATGAGTTTTGGTGGCTTTGCTTTTTAATTAGGAGCAGAGACCTCTGGTTTTGTGTAATGCTGATGTCTATGCTTGGGAATATAGCTGCTATTATTCACACTGTATTTGTCTTTTTCTCATACCTAAAAAACAAGTCCAGTTGGGATAAAGGGATCATTTTGCTGGTGGTGTACAGGGACACGAGATGTGCTTCCAGCCCTCAGAAGACTAATGCATAGTTAAAGAATAACAGTTTCTCTAGCTGGTCACAATTGGCTTAGCCCAATTTCATTTTTGTGCCTTCAGAAAATTTGGGTTTAATGCAGATACCTCAAGTAAATAGCAAACAAAAGGAAGAAGTGTAAAAGCAGCAGTAACAATAATGAGATTATGCAGCTCCATGGCCTCCAGGGTTCAGGCTGGAGTGCTGGTCTTGACAATGTTTCTGTTTTAGTTCCTCCAAGTTCTTTTATTTGTGTATAAGACTCATTTAAATTGGTGCATAGGTCGTTTCCATAGACAGCTTTTAACTTTTTTCTCTTTCAAATTTATTTACACATATATTTATTTTAACTTGCAACGGGTGGTCTTTAAGTGAACGAGCATTGTCTGTGATGTGTACTGTCTGAAACAAAACCCCAAGTGATTGATAGCATTTAGAAAGAGGAAAATACAAAGAAAAGAGGAGGCCTGAGGCCAGCTGGCATTTTGCCTCCAGTGCCACATGTGCTGGTACAAGCACAGATGACACTATTTTCCTTTTGTAAGTGGAGATTTACATCCCACACTTATGGACAGCATATGTAAAGGGAAGTGCAGGACCCACAGATCAGTTGTCCTCTCCTGTTGTAGCATTTTTTGATCTCTCCAAGCCAGCAGATGTGAATTTGGTCTCTGGGCTGAGGCCCATGCTGTACATAATGGAGAGCCACAGCTGTTCCCTGCACCTTTCCAGCAGATGATCCTAATGGCTCCCACAGGCTTGTGGGCAGCCAGCAACATGAAAAACCAGGAAAACAGCTCTCGAGAGGACACTTGTTTGCAGACATTTTTACAAATAAACTTCCCAGGAGCTAAATTATGAAAGGAAAATGGAGAGGTTCCCTTCTCACACAGCTAGGGCAGTCCCTTTATTGCTAATATAAATAAATGGTTATCAGTTTAGCCAATGTAAATGTTGGCTTTCTTGGATCTGTCTTTCAGTAGTGTGGGTTGTTGTGGTTTTTCTTTTGAGGCAGTTGGGTTTGTTTCCTTTGTAATTCTCTGTTTTATTAGCAAAGCTGTAGCTAGACAGGACATAAAAAGTAAATTGTGTGTTATTTTGTGGTTTGATAGCAGCCTGCACAGGCTGTGTGATACCCCTCCCCCTGTTCCCCATCATGCAATAAGCATTTCAGACTGGATTCCTAAAGATGCTTCCTGATTTTGAGCAGACCAAATTCAGAAAGACAAATCTGAGGTCATTAGAAGCTGATTCTCCAGGATGCAGAAGTAAAAATGGTACCTTAAGCAGCAATGCCACTTTATCTTATGGAGTTCTTGTCAAAATGACAGTTATGCTTTTGCAGCACTGCCTTAAGGGGCATAAACCTGCCTGAAGACAGGGCACGCTGCCTGTGTGGGTGCTGCACCTCCTTGATGGCCACCCGTGGTGCTCACCAGCTTGTTGCATTCTATTCCTAGTTCCCCAAAGGTCACAGGGTTATTTTCCAAGTAGCTCTTCCAGCTATCGGAAAGCTGGGGGTGTTCTCTGTGTTCTGAGGTAGAAATCATCTTTGCTGCAGCTTTCTCCAGAACCAAATAATTCTGCATAAACCATGGGCTGTGCAGCATCTCTCTTTCAGGAGTTTTGTACAGTGCTGGCAGGCATGACAAAGGGCAAGAGCCCAGGTTGCCAACCTGTGTATGACAGGCCTTCTTGGTTTAAGACTTGAAGGAAAAAACACTTTTTTGATCTGCTCAGTAGCACTGATGGAGCACAAGGTTTTCCCTTCAGGAGGTGGCAGTGCTGGCTGCCAGTCAGCAAACCCCGGTGACAGCAGTGTCCTTACAGGCTGACCCCAGATGGGCTATAAAAACCTATAATTCTTGTCTTCTGGGATGTTATTGTTGTGACTTTTGACATTTTCTAAGACCTAAAAGATCTTCCCCAGCAACCTATGGGCAAGGCAGGCTTGTAAAGAAACCTCAAATACTGATTTTCAAGCCTGAGCAGAGCATGTTCATGCCAGCAGCACCTGTTGATTTATTGTAGCTTTTAAGACATAGATCATTACACAAATGTAGGGTAAAAGATGCTTCCTGTGCTGTGTGCCTGAAAAATGTCAGTCCATCATTCCAAGAGATGAGTTTTCTTAAGTGAGAGATGATTTTTGGAAAAGCAATAATCCAGACTCTGGAAAATAGGAAAGCATTGTGTGTATTTGCTGAAGATTGCTGCTTCACTCAGCACAAGTGAAAAACGCTTGGATGCCCCCAAGCATAAATAAGAGGAGCATTGCTCTGCACGTGCTGGTGTTGCAGGGGTGGGGGAATGCTGGTGAGGAGGGATCCTGCCAGGGGGATAATCCCATCTCACTTGTTCTCCCCAGTGCTACAACTGTGAAGAGGAGGCCATGTACCACTGCTGCTGGAACACTTCCTACTGCTCCATCAAGTGTCAGCAGGAGCACTGGCATGCCGAACACAAACGCACCTGCCGCAGGAAAAGATGAAAGAGTTACTCCTCCCCTAGAGCACCACCCCAATGATTGCTATTCTCAGACAGAGCGGTTTTTGTTTCCAAAAAAAAGAAAAAAAAAAAGCCAAAATTGTTTAGAATTTGCTTCCCATTTTGCACCAGCCTTTAAACACTTTTCTTAGAAGAAATTTTGCACAGTTATTTCAGTCTTCTGTTAAAAACGCTCCTCCAAAATTTTGTCGGCAAAATGAATCGAACATCTGTTGGAGCAGGTTACTTCAAATAATTTTAAACTAGAGGATTTGTTGCATTTTCAGCAAATTTTAAGACATTTTTAGGTTTTACAGAGATTTTAATCTTTAAAAACAGCAGATCTAAAAACAAAAAAAGATGCAAGTTTAACAAAAGTTAAAAGTTTAACATGTTTAAAAAACATTTAAAAACTAGTTCTGAATGTAAGAAGTACAGAACTGTTTCAGAAAAACGAAGCATACTACCTTGATGTAACATTTATTTCTTAACCTTGTTGAGCTGGTTTTGTTCAGCTTAATTTTACTGTTTAAAGGCATTATCTATTGGTTATACCAGTGGGTACATGATTGAATTTAGGGAACAGGGTTGACACAGCAGGTGCTAGTCCTGCATATTTTTTCTTAAATATTTCCCAACTGTGTTTTATTTTCATTATTTCTTTTCAATATATAACTTTTGTAACAAAATATTAGCTTTGATCTTGTAGTTTAAAATCACAGGGAACTGGGGTAATCTTTTACTGAGCTGGATCTTAGAGAAAAATGAATATTTAAATTTTGAAGTTTGCACATTTCGTCTTTGTTCTAACATGAGTGCTTATAACAAGAATAAGAAAAGCCAAAAAAAAAAAAAAAAAAAAACAGACAAACAAAAAACCCAACTACCTTTATTCATACTTGGAATTTTGAGGCATACAAATTACTTTATTGCGCCCCCCTTCAGCCTCCCCAATTCAGTGTCATTTGACCACCTCTGATCTGGTGTCACCTGGTCCATTGTAACTGATATTAAAAGGAGAAAAAGCACTTAAGTTTCACAGAAGCCGTTATGTTTGTAGTAATGGGTCATTGCCTAATAATGAGCTCCATCACTGTACTCAGAATGAAGAATAATGCATGTTAATTTTCTTGTATTAAAGATGCCGTGATTTGTAAAAAGTCTGTATTTTGCGGAATGTCTGGATTAAGAAGCATTACCAATAGGAATGGATCGATAGTTGAAAAATTATTTTCTTTTTGTTTGTTTTATATATAGATATATTAATTGCATCCATGTTCAGAGACAATTTTTTAAATAGATGTAAAGCTTACTTAAATAGCTTTTCTTTTAAAGTGTCTCCACATTTTAGTTTCTTTCAAAGATTGGTCTTAGACTGAGTCATATGCCCATTAATCATCCAGCTATTTTTTGAGAAGTTAGAGGAATAATTTGTAAATATTTATTTAGATCTTTGATATTTATTGAAAGCAATTACATGATGGAACGATGGAAGCTGAAGAATCAGGAGGAAAGCCTTTTAAAAAGTTTTCTCTAGGATTTGTCAGGGTCATTGTAAAGACAAAAATATAACTAAGACTTCTGTGAACTACCACTGAAATTCTGACCTTTTTTACTTACAGTGGTGATATAAGTTAATTGACTAGATACCGCCAAATAATGCCCAATATGTTGCAGAAATTAAGTGGTAAGTTGATTGGAAAAAAATAGTAAGTAGATGGTAACTTGTATTACCACAGCTGCATTATTGCCTGATAAATGTGTAATTAACTTTTGTCGCCTCTGTGTTGTGACTGTAAAACACTTCACAACTAAAAATCAATCTTGTTCAATTACTTTACAAGTTCCAAAACTTCGATCCACCCCTATGAAAGCAAGTATTGTGGAAATATTTTTTGGTGTAAAATCATTCCAGAATATGTAATATTTAACTGATAGCTGCATGAAAGTAAGATTCGTGTTACTTTGGCTTTTTTGTCTCTGTTGACACGGTTGCACATTTCCAAGTTACTACAGCGTGAAAACTGTGTGTTTTAAAGAAAAAAAAACAAAACAAAAAAAAAAAGATTGTGGCCTGGTTTTGTATAAGTTTTAGGTAAAATTACAATTGATTGTTTTAGGAACCATGATTTAAAATTAATTTTTTCTGCAAATCATAAAGCTATATTAAAGTGTTGAGCTTAGCCACTATGCACATTGTAATTATTCATTGTGGCTGTCCAGTTTATGATGCATTCTGGCATTTTGTAAGCTGCTCTGACTAGCAATATATAGAGTCATTTAATGTGTTAACATTGGTTAATAAATGTATTTAAAAAAAAACCTCACTGAATGTGTCTGTGTTGATTTTGGCCAGTTGTCCTCACATCCTGGGGTGGGCAGGCATGAGGCTGCTGTTAGTATTGTCCTCACCAAGGGGGGCTGGGGCTGTGCCTGAGCTCCCAGGAGCCTTGGTCCTGACTCGAGGGGAGCCAGCAGGGCCAGGGGAGGGTTCCAGCATTTAACATGGCTCTCAGCACCGACAGTGAATCCTTCCAGCCCGTGCAGGGCCAGCAGCCCCCAGGGGCTGCACCCCAAGTCCTGGTTTTAGAGCCAGATCCTGCACTGGCATCAGCCAGGCTGGGGCTCAGCCCTGCTTTGCCCTGGGCTTCCTCTCACCAGAGACCCCACTCTGCCTCCTTCCTCACCCCTCACCAGCCCTGAGCCTGTGCCTGTGCTGGGTTTTATCAGTGAAGTAATTCCCTCTGGAGGGACTGCACGAGCTTCACGGGAGTGCAGAGGGGTCTCTCCTGCCAAGCCCTGAGCAGCCAGTCCCACTCTCTTGTGAAGCCACCACTTGGTGCCACTGAGGTGTCCCAGGGAGCTGAGGGCCCATGGAGAACGTGCTGCAGTCACCCAAGAGAAATGGCCACATGGGGACAAGCCAAAGGCAGAGTCATCCTGGGGTCCAAAGAGGTCATCCTGGAGCTCCACCAGGAGATTTCAGGGCTGCCAGAGGGAGCTCCGGGAGTTGCTTTCAAGTGTGGCAATTCAGAATTTCCTTATGGAAATTAAGACCTGGCAAGACCTGCAAGTCCCAAGGGATCCCTCAAAGTCTCTTTTATTGTTTCACTATCCAAACAGTTCTGTTCTTACATGAGCCATATTTTATTCCTTTTACTCATCTTGATGAAACTCAATTAAATGTCAGCAGTGAATAGTGAATAAGCTGGCAAAGCAGGATCAGGAATAAGCAGCATGTCCCTTCAGCTCCCATGGCAGGGCATTTTCCCTTTTTGATGACTGCAGTCCTCTTCAAGCTCAACACTGCTCACCAGCACTCCAATGGCAGAAATCCCCAGTGAAAATGCTCTTCCACTCCCCTCCCCATGTGCATTTGCCAGTGCAGGTGACACCAGTGGGGCCAGGATAGATCCCTGGATATGCCAAGGCAGCTTCCCACCTGCACTGTGTAACACAGATTGTCTGTGACCTGCCCTACTCCATCCCTGTCCCACACTGGGCCCTGTCACTGCCAGCTGGCAGAGCAGAGGAGCAGAGCTGTCCTTGCACTGCCCCAACTCTGCAAGTTTCCCTCCATCAGGAATCTCAGGTGAGTGGGGGCTTCTCCGAGTTCCTGCAACATCACCACTGCAGGCAGTGGTCCTAGAGCATCAGCCTGAAAGGCTTCAACATTTTATTGTTGGCTTTTCCTATTATTATCATTATTGTTGTTGTTGTCACTAATTAATTAATTTTTATTATTTTTTAAACTCTGGCTATTCCTTTATTTTAATAAGGAGGAGCTGTGGTTTCTGCCTCCTGCTTCCTTTAGGTGGAGTGAGCTGCCCAGCTCATGGCTTGTTTGCCTTTCACAATGTTAAATTGCCAAATATGTGAAATATGTTTGGGATTTGTTACTGGTAGTTAGGGGCCACCCTGTCAATTTTAGCCTCCCTGAGTGAGAGTACATATGTGCACATGCCTCTCAAATGCTTTCATAAATGAAATTGAGGGGGGGTATCTATACCAGAGAGGCCCTTCTTGTGTTGTTTCATGTTAAGGAAATGCAATTACAAGTAGAAAGGTCCACCCATTTGTGAGAATACTAGAATATTGTTGGGTTTAAGTGGAAGATGATTATAGGTAATGTAAAAGGAATAAAACCAACTATCTTGGACCTTCCAAATCCCATATTTTACCCTAATAAAACCTATTTCCAGATGTCAAAAGCCTCAAAAGTATGATAGACTGAGTAATGTTCTTTGAAAAAGAAGTGCTGGTTACTAGAGGTTCAAAATTGTAAAATCAGAAAAAGAATCAAGAGAAAATTAACCCTGAATTATCCCTCCTGCTCCCCATGGCCACACTTCCCCCAGGACCTCTCCACCCCCATATCCCTGGAGCCACTAATGAGGCATAGAAGGGATGTTTTACCCCGTCAGGGACGGCAAACAGCAATGAAGAAGCTGAAATTAAGCGCAGCATCTACTTTGTAGATAATTTGTACGTGGAAGGGGACTGATAATTGAAGATTATTCAGAAGAAATGCCAAGAGAGCCAGAACACTCCATGCTAAAAGGCAGAGTGATGTGTTTGTTTACAAAGCCACCGGCCAGTTGCTGTAAACTCCCTGAGTGAAAACTAAGCTGGCGTGAAGCTTCAATGGAAATAGGATTTACCCTAGAGAGGGATCTAAAAATAAACTCAGTTCTGCATCAGAAGACACTGTGAATCTGGTTACACAAAATGCTTTACTAGTGTTTGGAAAAGGACTTCTGCAGAAGAAAACAATGTTTATTAATAAAGCCAGAGCACTTTCATTTTTAACGATTTCATTAACAGGAAAGGTAGCTTTTTCGAATAGCCACTGTAGGTGGCTTTGGGGCCCCACTTGCTGCCACATTCCAGCTCTGCCTCTCTCCTGCTCTCACTCCCGGGGGAGCTGTGGGAGCCAGCTCTGCACTGGGCCAGTTTTGAGCCATGATCCCACCATGCTTGACCACAGCAATGCGCTTTTGTCCCTTGTAACAGAGCCTTCAAGGTGAAAAATGGCTTCATTAAAAAAGGAACTCAGTGCCTTGCACACACCAACTTTTGAAGTCCCTGTCACCAGGAAAGAGGGCTTTGTCTGGCATGGACCACCCCTGTGTGCCTCGGGCAGCTGGGGCTCACTGTCCTCGTTGGGAGCTGTAGGAGCTGTGTGGGTCTGCTGTGACTGGGGAGAGAGCAGGATGAGGCCTCCAAACGCCAGGGCACAGGCAGGGACATCCCCTGCTGCTGGCCCTGCAGCTCAGCCCCTCCAAGGAGCAGCAACACTGGCACCTTCCCAAAGGAGAAGCACGGCCAGAAACTCTGCCATGCATGGCTTATGTGCTGGAGAGAGAATTTCTTTGGCTGCCACAACACTTGCCTGAGTGACAGAGCCTTTTCCTCCTTTTCACAAGTCCGTGAAGACCACAAGGGCTGGAAAGCCTTTTAGTTTTGCCCCAAAGAAATGCAAGATGTGCAGCTCAGTCATGCAATTGCTTGTTCTGTTTTCCCACTGACACTGGAGCCAGCAGCATTTTAACCCTGGGCTCCCCAGTGCCAGTGGCTGGCACATCAGGGAGCTGCTCTGTGCAGGCTGGGAGTGGGTGCTGGATGCTCAGCAGGAGCCCAGCACTGCCCAGCCCTTCCCAGTGGTGTTCCTGCTGCCTCTCTCTGTCATATTTCGGTGGGGGCAATGCTGCACTTGTAAGGAAAGCCCCCAAGCCCCAGAGTTTCTCTCCCACCAGTCAGGGGGGTGGCATTGGGATTTTGGGGCCAGGAAGGGGAACAGGAGACAGCTCACACAGCAGGGACTGCTGCAGGGACTGGATCTGTCCTGAAATGCCACAAACACTGAGAAGCTCTGAGCTACTTCAGGCTTCTCCTGATGCAGGAGCCTCCCAATGGACAATTGTCACAGGGAGGGGCCCTTCAAGGAGAGAGAAGCAGGAGCTCAGGCCAAAAGGCCAGAGGCCTCCCAGGCTCCTCCTTAGCCTGGCACAGCCCAGACTGTCAGCCTCTGCCCCTGGTACTGCATCCACTCCCAGAGCCCTTCTCTTTAGCCCGAGGCTCATGGAAGTACTGCACAGAATCATCTGCAGAGACAGAACCTATTTATGGGCTTCTCTTAAGTAGCTTGTTCAGAATTTGAATTTTTTCCTCTTAGTTGTGATCCTGCTCCAGACTTCCCTGGGCAGAAGGAGTGTTTCCACCTCTCCCAACTACTGCTACTTCATTTGGTGAAGAAAAGCAGTGTCTGGACTTGCCTGTCCCATTACAGACCTAATTATTATTCTTCCTGTGGCTCATCATTTCCAAATTGAAATGGAACTTTGCCACATCCCAAAATGACAGGCTGCATCCTGAGTTTGTGTCTGTCCTGCAGATGCACTTGCTTTATCATGCTGGAGAAATAAATGGTGCTGGTAGTTGTAAGTAAAGTGTAATGACAGCACATGTGGCTTATGCAGGTATAGCAAGATGCAGTCACACGAGTTTGGCAGCAAGGCTATGGCCCTGTTAGGTGCTCCACTGGAAACAGGAGTTTTTTATGGAAGTTTTCATTAAAGAAAATGAAAATGGGGTTTGTTAGAAAATGGGAAAAATGGGGTTTGCTAGAAAATTTTCATAACTGAGTGATCTCCAACAGTAATTTTATTATGGCTTAAAACAGTAGTTAAAAGCCTCTTGTACTGTAAAAAGGCTTTGCTTCAAGATGAAAAACCACTTCCCTCCACTGAAGGAAAAAAATAATTATAACTGAGACCACACTTCTTCTTTCTCTTTGCTAACCAAAGAACTGTGAGAGAAGAACTAAACATTCCCATTCAGTTTTTGTGGCCCTACACCCTGGACTGGCAGGGTAGGCTGTGGGTTTCCACGGTGGATGCCCAACATCTGCCCTGGCAGCCAGAGGCATTTTCAGGCTGTGCAAGTCCATCCCTGCCCCTGCAGCAGCCAGCCAGGACTGAGCCACACAGGGACCCTGCAAAGCCACACGAGGGTGTAGCCCCACCCCAGCTCACAGCTACTTGTGGTTAGGAGAGAGAGGAGTATGCAAAAAAAATACTCCTGTGGATTTCAGGAAAGTATCCAAACCCAAATGTTTAAGAGAGGCATCCTAGAAATGCTAATGAGCACGTGTGTCTGCAATGGAAAGTTTAATTCCTTTGTCCCTCCTCAGCCACTTATTTCCTTTGGGCAGTTGTTGGCTCAAATTCTTGTCTCCTGCTGCTCTGTGAATGCTGCCCATGCCATACTCACCTTCTGACCTGGCTTCATGGAAACATTATTTTCTTCTTGCCTGCAACTGCTTTTCCTGCTCTTGTCTTCTCCCAGGGTTTCTGTTCTTCAGTCCTGCCACTTACCTGATACAGACCTGGTTGTTTTTTTAGTTTCCACTGGGGTATCCCACTGGGGTTGGGATAAACTCTGTCCATGCCTTGCACATGTCTGTCCTCCCACCTCCATACATCTCCTCTCTTGAGTCTTACTGCAGAGCCCCTGGCTGAATTCAGCAGGGGTAGCTCATCCCAGCCTCCAGTCCCTGGGGCTGAGAGCAGTGAGGTGTGTCCCAACATCTGGAGCTTCCTGACTGAAATGCACTCCCCTAGGTGAGAAAATGAAAATGCAGGCCCCTAAAGTTGGGTGCCTGATGCCACAGGGTTAGATAGTTTCAACTGCTTGATCGTTACTTCCATATGCACAATCTTCTTTTTGCTGGCCTCCCCTTCTATACCAAATGCTCTTCCTAAAACTGCCCTTCATTTATGGCTTCCCCCACTGGTGTCTTTATCCTGATAGCTCAGTACAGCTCTTATCTTGGTGCCTTTCCTGGCATCACCAAACCTCTCCCATGTGCTGCCAGTCACATTTGGAAGCCACTCCCAGTGGAGATTCCATCAGCTTTGTCCCCTCCTGCAGCCACTCTCCATATGCCACAGCACAAAATTAAGACAAAATCAGCTTTGTGCCTTTAGGATCCACCATTAATGTGGATTCTCATTGCCATAGAGTATTTTGCAGTAATTTCAAAAATGTGTTATTATATGTGTTGTGGCATCCCTGGGAAAAAGACTTTTTTTTTTCCCCATGGGGATCAGAGAGAAAACAACAGTGCCTTTGGAGAAATCTTGTTTGTGCAGACCAGAAAGAAGTAAGGAGCACTGACTTTGACTGGCATGATGCAGCATGACCTGCTCAGTGAACCTGAGTGAATCTGAAGTGCCAGGCAGCTCGCAGTGCCAGGATGGTGCCAGAAGGTGCAGAGATGGCCTCATCCTGGTCTGCTGTGTAGGAAAGGGGGAGCAGCTGTTTCAGAGATGCTGATCTCAGCCAGGTGCAGCACAAGGCAAACCTTGAGAGGGTTTTTGTACCAGCTTTAAGGTGATTCCCCTCAAAAGAGAAGAGAAAAACCATGAGAAGGAGAACCCTAAATCATGGTAAGGTGACTGAGCGCTTTTGGGAAGGTGGGCGGCCAAATGGAGCAATCCAGATGTAAAAAAAATAACATACATTTATCTTTAAGAAAAAAATTAACAATATTTTATATTTTATCCCCCCAAAATTATTAATTTCTACTTTCACAGTGTAGCATCTGGTTGCTTTTTTATCTCTTTCCTTTTCAAATCTCAGTTTTAAAGCAAAAACTTCTTCCAATAAAAAAAAAAAAAGAAACAAAAAATTCAAAATCAGGGTTAGCTCTTGCCCTGGGGACAGAGGGGTCCATCCCCCTTGGGATGACTCTTGTAGGCTGCACCTCTCCCCCACTGCTCATCCAGCCAGAGCCCCCTCAAACCAGGAGTGTGCCCAGGCAAGAGCCACAGCTGGATTTGCCTCTCCAGGGGTGCAGAGGGGTCTGTGGCCCAGCAGGGGACTGTGAGAAGCTGCACTGGAGAGAGCTCAAAACTGCCCCAAGCTCAGCTTTGCTCACAAGGCAACTTGTGAGAATTTGTTGTTGATCTCTGTGAACGCCCCTCCCTCCCTTGATAATAACAGTGCATAAAGCAAATATTTGTGTTGAAAACCAGAAAAGGAAAGCTGTATGGTCTTTTATCAGACTTTTTTCCAGTTCCTACATTCTTAGTAGCAATGTGATAATGAAGAAATTATGCTGTTCTTACCATGCATGATTCTTCTAACCCTACAATTTTTTTTTGTTGAGATTTCCCACCAGCTTTACAGTGTTATAGCCACCTTTTGCCAAAATAATTTTTAAAATGTGGAATTGAAATATTTTAACCTTTTAAAAACCTTAATCACATTAACATAAAAATCAATCCCCTTTTTGCTTTAATAAAACAGTTTGTGAAATGGAATCAGGAACTGTTCTGCCATCCTCTTCCTTCTGCCATCTCTAACTTGCTTTCTCCTTCCCACAATTTTTGGATCTCTCTCTCTGCTCAGGGTAATTGTGTGTGTAACACACAAACTGCACCTACCTCTTGTGATAAGCAGCCTGAAATCTGAGCCATCAGAGATGGGATTTTACACCCTGAATTTTCCAGACAGGACTCCAAAGACTTGAGGACTGTGAATTTCACCCTTTGAAATCGCATTTGGAAAATGAGAGCTGGGGCCAAACCTCTTCTCTGGGAATGCTGCTACTCAGCAGCTGGGAGCCAGCTCTGAAATCAAGGTCTTTTTGGAAAAAGCCAATGGAAAGGGGCAGATCACATTTCCAAGATCACATTTCCATTGCCCAAGGCTGCTGAACCGATAGGGAGCTTCTAGCTCCACATGTGAGCGACCAAGCTGTAACTCATAAACTTCCACTGGCAGAAAGCTCCATCAGAGCTGTAAAACCTGGGTCAGTAACTTCCTTTGGTGACTGATTAGCAGCATGTCAGTAGCAAGACCTTGCAACAAAAGTGATAAGTGACAAATTTGAGGAGTTTTACAGTACTAATGCTTGTTATTGCTTCTCACAAAATGTTACCAAGCTTACAATAATCTTTACACTTTCAGCAAAAATGTGAACAGTATATTTGAATATATTAAAAAGAATTAAAAAAACATTTCACAAAAAACATTTGTTGCCATATGAAAGTCTTTCAGCAATAAATGCCCACACCAGTATTTAAACATTGTTATAAGTATAATGATTTGTACTAATAAATTATGCAACAAGAGAGGTAAACAAAATAAAATTACAGTATAGCTCTCCATGTTCCTCCACTGAGCATCCACAGCTCTCGGAAGCTCCATTTTAGATGACTAATTAAGAAACTGATATTTTCAGAGCAACAAAAATAAAAGCTTTTATTTGTTCATTTGAATATAAAACAGGCGTTATCACAGATGTACAAAGCGTACTGGTGGTTTAACATACAAGAAGGTTGCTGTCCTTTGCACATAAAAATTTTTGTTTGAATCTGTGATTGGCTGAGTTACATGAATTTCTCTAACCAGTCACCACACTCTATGAAATAACGCTGCTAACATTCAACTGATAAAAGGGACAGTCTTCCCTTGGGTAAAGTGTCAAGCAGGATTAAATATATATAATAAACAAGCACCATGAGGAATCTGCTCCTGTTTGATTAGTTTTGTGTTTAAATGTTCATTGTGTACCCTCTCTTTTTGTGCATGTGCATCAAGTTGATTACATGGTTTTGTCTGACTCCAAAAGCACAAGGTCACAAGACAAACATTTTATACATTCTCATGAATGGTTTATCTACAGTACAGTTTCTAATACAGAACAATCCTTCTTTATTGCTCAGTCTGATGGTGCTTAAATGTTTCCTTCCTTTTGCTTGCACAACAAAACCAGAAACTCAGTTTATCATTTCTCTTAACTCAGGATTTAACAACCACAGATGACAGGTTGCAGAAGAGAGCTGTTATTAACTGCGTTTCACAACTGCATTGCAGTTCTTTTATTCTCTACAAATGCAAAGTTGACTTCGTGAAGGTTAAAGTGATGCTTTGAACGACAGCGAGATTTGTTTTGCAGTACTGAGATCAGCGATAGCAGGACTTCACAAGTTAGTTCACACACTGCAATTATGTTTGTAATCAATCAACATCTTGTCTGAAACCTTACAACAACTTGCCATTAAGAACAGATTTTATTCTTTTTAGGGAGCAGAAAATGAATTTGACAAAGTATGGGATTGGTCTGCAGAGCAGGAATAGGGCTATTCACAGGACAGTGAGGGCGGAAAAGATGGCCTGAAAGAAAACGCGTCTGACGTGGCGAGATGCTCTGTACTGTACATGCAGACTAAAACGTCCCTACCTTTTAAAAAGATTTTTAACACCCAGCATTGAGACTCCCTTATACGTGATATAAACATGATAACATTTGCCCTGCAACAATCTTAGTCATGCATATCCGGTAATGAGAGCCAGCACATGAACGTCATTTGGGACAAATAAGAAAAGCATTCTTGGACTGCAGCTGGTAAATCCCACTCTTGATCACAAACAGGTCAATTCAGTTACAACCACATGAAGGAAGGGGAAAGGTTTAAAAAAGGGGGCATGGGGGGGGGGCAGGGAAGACAACAGAACTGGGGAATCAAACCCCTCTTTTCTCCAAAGGTAGTAAAATGAAGGCAGCTGTGATGCATGTTTTCCTACTCTTCTCCCGTGATGGCCTCAGGCTGGAGACCACGGGACTCCTCGGCTCCTTAACCAGGCAGATGGGTTCCTCTGATGTTTTAATGCGTTCAGGGATTAGTTAGCAGATGCACAATCCGTGCCAAAGGGTGGTAGTGACTGTTTGCTCCTCTCCCTTAAGGAATAAATTAAAGACCATCGGAACAATCGTTTCCTGTAAATGTAAACTGGAAGCGTTGGCCACCGAGCTACGTGTCCTAGCTGAGAGGCAAATTGATAACTCTGTGCAAAAAACCCCAAAACTTTTCCTTATAGCAGTAAAAACACCAACTAAAACAATGAAAAAATTGTGCAACAAAGTTCTGCAGCTAGACAACAGTGCTATTCCTCAACCTGCCTTTTCTAAGTCTAACAAGTGTATGCACATGCCAGCACGAATATTTATTGTTGCCTCCATGGCAAAGAAAAGAAAATTATTGTAGTGCATTTTTAGTCTTAAATTCATTCACTGCCTTAAAGGCAGCAATAATTCCACTTGCTGGTATCTAGAGGATTCTTTTTGACAGGGATACTTAGCAATCCAGGATTGCTTTTTTTCTTTTTCCAAAAAATTTGTGAGTAACATTTGATTATCTACAGTGGGAGACACCATGCAAGTGACAAGTACTGCATTTTAAACTTTAAAATCTTTTGTCATTAGTGAATTTATATTTCATATATATATATTTGATGTGATACTATCCACTCAAGATAATACAACACTTTGTTTTTTATATTAGCAAACATTTCAAGAGTTTAATATTCTTGAATGTTTCTTCTCTTTTATACTTCTAAAGAGATCAAAATAAATTAAACGTTTTGTACATAATTACAGAAGAAGTAGTTAACTTATTTTATCTTTTTAGTTTAGTACAAAGATATTTGCAAGCTCATTGCCGAAATACACCTTATTTATAAATTTCTTCCATTCTAACGCTAACAGCAAAGGCTTTTTGGCCTTTGGGCTTTCAGCATCTCTGACAGAAAGCTGCAAGATTTCTAATTGAAAGGTGCTACTTTGGGTTTTCTCCTCGTACCACTATGTATTTTCCTAAGATGTGGGATCTAAAATGGCTTAAGTTAGTAATGGATCTGTATTCATCAGCCTTTTATGACATATTAAAACAAATGAAGGAAACAACTATTTGTATTAGTATGCAAATTGTTTTAAAAGAATCCATTTGGAGGGCAGAATAAAAAAAAAAATCTACTTCAGCTTACTTAATGTAAAATACAAAGCCACATTTACTCAAAAAGCAGTATTGTCCAATAAGCAAAAAAAAAAAAAGTTTAAAATGGGCTTTTCCAACACACTGAAGGGCCTTACCCCATAGTCCTTCTTTTCTAAAATTTAGTGGTAAAAGAAAACATTTCACATTATATTTCCTGCCAATCGTGACTGCTTTGAAAAGTCGTAATAGAAACAGTTCCATTCTGATGAGTGTCAGTATCGTATCTGCACACTTTTTTAGTGGACACAAAAAAATTTTATACATCTATAGTAAAGTCTATGGAAGCTTTAAGGTACAAGACTACATGTTGTAGGCCACATAGATGGGATCTAGCTGGTCTGCCAAAAATCCATCTCGTAGGTGCATACGTTGTTTCTCTCCACGGGAGTTGATAGGAATTACACCAATGTCCACAACCACCACCACCCCTACAATCAGATAGTGTTCCTCCAGGACCACGTTGGTGACCAAAGGAACAAGGTCCAAAGCTTCTTGCTCAGATCCATCCAGCTCAACTACAACGACCAATAAATTTGTCCAGGTAAACACCGCACTGGAACAAAAGAAAAAATAATATTAGTAATGGCTTTTTTTTACCCATTTCAATTTTTTTCCCTTGCACCTTGGTTACCTTTTGTTGGAGGTCCTGGGGCTCTTTCCATGTGCTCAGGACAAATTATACACAGCAAGAGAGAACACACTGCAGGCAGGGGCAGAACAGCCCCATGAGCTCTCTTTTTAATACTGTTGCAATTTTAAGCATTAGGCTGAACTTAAGAGAAACTTTCCTGTTATGGAAAGAGGTGGTAAGACAGCATGTGGTTCCCTCTGAAGCCAGGGAAGTGCCACAGCTCTGCTGTGTCCATGGAGTGATGTGTGTGGAGGTGCCTCCTCTGGGGTTTTTTGAAGAGCAGCCCAAAAAACCCCAGGAGTTTAAGAGAGGAAGCACCAAGTCTGAGCTGAAAGATCAGTGGGATAACTCCTGCCAGTGAAGGGTGTGGAGCCCTGGGAAGGCACATGGCACAGTGCAGGCTGACAGGGGTGCCCAGGGAGGGGGCATCCTCCCCGCGCCTGCTCGGCAAACACGGCTACGCGCCTTCGGGACTGGGCTGGCCGCTGTCCAGGAAGGTCAGAGCTCAGCACAAAAAAGCTGCAATTCTTCTGGACCAATTGGTTTCCACAGAAATAAGGCTGTGTCTCCATCTGTTTTATTTTGGCTGTTTTATTTCTGTTGGGTTTAAGGGGACAGGAGTTTTAACATTCCTGATTAACAGTTGAGACCGTCAAGGGAACACCATTATCTCCAGTATCTCCTCTTTGCTAAAAGAACTTTGTAAGACCCCAAAGTTTTGGTTAAGCCCTTGAGCCAAAGCAGGTAAGTTTTGGGTTCTGTTACCTGGAACTATTTCTGGCTAAGGACAATGCATTTATCCTTCCAAATGTGGAGGCTGGTGTATGCTTCCACCCAGAGTAGTTTTACAGCTTCCCTCCATCCTCCTCCTCCTCACATCTCCAGAGTCTCCAAGGACTCTTGCATCTCATGGGAGGTCAGCACAGCTAAGCCACAAGGAGCAATCTCATTCTTCCTTGAAGGTGTTTAAGACACTTCTTCCTCTACCTTATTCCACAGAATAAATAATAATATTCCATGTATGCCACACATCAAGCCCTGTACTTTACTCGCCTTTACCTCATAAAATCAGGAAATAACTTCCCAGAACTGTCTTGAGCATAAGCATCAGAATATATTATGTACATAAGCCATCTTCAAAAGGAGCTTCTTACCCTAAGGTCAGTGCTTGATTGAGACAGAAGTGCACTGTTTTAGCCTCCTAAGACAGCTCTGAAAATCCATGTACTGTGCAAACATATCTTACTTTGCCCAAAAATTAGCTATGAAAATGTGCTCTATGTTGATGCTTGACAGAACGGATTTTAGGAGAAAAGTACTTAACTCTCAAAAAAAAAAAAAAAAAAAATTCACATCCTGCCAAAATACTGTTTGATTGAATTCTTATGTGCTTATTGATCTGGAAAACTAATGAGCAGCCAGAGCAAGGATGAGAAGGCCCCTTTTAACTGAGTATTGCTGTGAAATGAATTTTCATTTGTAATTATATTTTCACAGACATTCTAGTAAGTTTTGATTGATGCTGAATATTAACAAAATGAAGTATCAATCTGCACAGGCGACCATCTCCAGAGAGGTCCTGGAATTTTTATTGATTTAGATGTACAAACATCTAAATTAGTATTATATATATTTTAACAAAAAAAACCTGGAGAGGTTTCATTGAAATGTAAGTTAGCATTTAAAACCATGCCTGGAAACTATTGCTAGCCTGTTACTTGGGAAAGCAATTAATAGCAAGATTTGGGAGCAGGTCCCTAACACATGGTTGAGAATAAATTAGTTTGTCTGAATTCAGGAAACTGATTCCCAAAACTTTCATGAAGCTTCTATTAAGTCATAAAATCAGTGATACTCCCAAGAAGCTTCAATTTAATTTAAAACTCATTTCATATGTCATGGTTCTAACTCACTGGTGATCACTGGAAGTAAAAGGAAATATTGCTCTTTATGTTCTTACTGGTTGAGATGAAGATACATTAGCCAGTGTGTGTCTCTTATGCATATATCAACTTTCTAGCCCTGATGAATAAAAAACTCAAAGCGAAAAGCTAGGGACCAGGAAGGGTGACCTTTCCTTAAGAAATAATTGAGTCACAATAATCAAGTCACACCCAATAGATGCAAAACAGTCAATGCACTGAGCTGGGAATGCCCCTCCTGCTGCTTCCACGTCACCAAATGCTACAGGAAAAACAAGGAAGTTGTCAAAACACCTCCAGGGAAAGAAGCTCCTAATTATTTTCTTCTCCAAATACCTTGTGTAGCTTTGTGTATATAAACCACTTCTAAGCAAATTCCAGGAAGCTCTGTTCTGTTCCTCTTTTGAGACTTTGACATTTAAATGAGTCAACTATGTGCTTTAATTAAAACAGATATATTAAAGCACATACCACATTTTGTGGTATTAGAAACACTTTCAAAATGCAAAGTGTGTGTTTACATCACCATAAAACCAGACTGTGCCACTCTTTCACTGGTTGTGTATTAAGACACAGGAGGTCCAGAGTCAGAGGTTGTTAATTTTGCGCTAAAATTTCTTAAAAGAGAAGAACAATTTTAAATGACCTTTCAGATCTGATCCTCAATGACAGAAGCTGCCCAGCAGGATCACATGTCAGTCACCAAATCCTCGAGTCCCTCCATGGTGTCCAGTGTTACAGAATGAGCTGTGTTTGTCTGAGGATGTTTTTACAATCTATCAACTGGACAAACCCAGCACCTTCTGTGTGCAACAGGAATTGATTCAGTTAAATCCTTACTGGGACATTGCAACTGAAACAAGAAAAGAGGCTCATGCCCCTGTCCACAGAAAGGGATATACAAATTATAAATAAATTTTAAAAACGAGTTAGCTGGCCATTATTTTGTCAAGAGGTGTTTCACAAAGACAAAAGGAGGGCCTCTGGGAGAAGCTGAAAAAGTTACATGAGAGAAGTCAAGGACAGTCAGGACGAGGACTGTGAATGAAAATTACATGATGGTTATTTGGCAGAGCATTGGTTAGGAAAAGGCTGGGAACTGTGAGCAAACCAGACATTGTCACTCTGAATAACTGTGTGTCCCTTTTCTGCAGGGACCACATCTGAGACACATCTAATTCAGCAGCAATCTCTCTTTTTGAGGGAAAAACAACCCTGAAATACTGTCCTTAAATATTGGCCTTAGGGCAAAGGATAGCAACATTACAGAGTGTTTTCGGAATTCTCACTCCTGTGCCTTGTACACTATCACCCAACTACTGGGAAGAGTTAAGGTACTGAAAATTATCTGTGTGCACTTCTTGCAGAAATTCAGTGGTGTTTTTCTCTGGTCATTCCAGCTTACCACCAACCCTTTTCCAGTTGTCACTTTTTCACTCAGGATTTCCATGGCTGTGGAACAAAAAGGATCCTTGAAGTGCTCTCAGCAATCTTGAAAGCAGGAACATAATTTAAGCATTTTTTGGTACTGAAACCCTGCAATTTCTGCAGTGTGATATGGCTACTTTATTCACTGCCTGTGAGCTCATAATTTGAGGGGACACAAACCTCTGACAAACAGATACTGCTGAACACAGCAATTTATCAATCTATGGCCATCTTATAATAGAGCAGTCCTTAAACAGCTTGCTCTGAAAACTTTCCGTCCTCTGCTGGTACTGATCTGACACATTTTCAAGGGGAATTTCATGACATTCATAAAGGCTTCATATTGTTCTATATGAAGGCACAGAACCCAGTTCCCTGTGTAATGCCTGTCTGGCACAAGACCATTCCAGCAGTGATGATGCTCAAGGGAAGAGGCAATAAGGCAAAAACTCAGTTACAGTCAGCCAAGCAACTAATTGTACTCATTTTAACTGATATTTAAGAAAAAAGCAAAGTCTTTTACTAAAGAGCAGTTCAGCTGCTGTGCTTCATTCATTATTAAGCTTCCTGCTCCAGGCCACACCTCTGCAACCAGGACTGAAAAGAAAAATGCACTAAATTGCTCTGACTATTGCAACAGATTCATTTTGGTTGAAAGGTGAATAGCTGAGCTGTGGTTGTAGCAAAACAAAACAACTACCTGACCGAGTCTTCTGATGCAAGAATAATGAAAAGCAATTTGTGCTCATGTCGGCCCCTAGAAATGATTTCCTGCTGTGTACATCTGAGGATGATACATTGATTAAGACAACATTATTATTAACTCATTGATTTACTGCTTCAATTTCCATTGTGACCTTGATTTGATCACTGCTTCATTTATTAATAACCAATTCAAAAATAACAGCGTGTTCACTAATAAAATTTATTAGTGTGTTCATTTATTTGAAATGTTTTCCTTAAAAAAAGAAAAAAAAGAAAAAAGAAATACACTGAACAAACTTATGCAAAATCAGTCCTTTATGATTAAATCTGTTTGTGAGAAGTTTCCTCCTAAGGACACATTTGCAGCTGTGTTATAAATACTGTGACCATCCTGACAGGCCATTTCCTGGATCAATTGCAATATCCAAGGAAAAAACCCAGACATTATAGATATTTCAGCTTTTTATAAGGGCTCTGGTGTTATATAATCCTTACCATTCTGTGATGCTCTTGTGTGCTCTGATGACAGAGGTTTCAATATCGATCGGGTGGTACCTCATCCCTCGCAATTCCATGGCTTCATCTAATGCACCCACCACATAAAGTGCATCATGGCGTTCTGGAGGAAAGGGATAAAAAAAGAGAGAAAGATTCTATTCTCCAGTACATTAAATTATAGAAATCTTCACATTAAGAATTAAGTAAAATAAGTACAACATAAGTTATCCTCGAATTTCTGAAACCCCAAAGTGATTTCTGATCTAATGAGCATTTTCCATTACTGAAGTGCAATGCAGAGCAAAAAACAGAAGAAAGGAAGGCAGAAACACTATTCCCATTTGAAAAAGACAAAGGCAGAAATCTTTATCCAAAGACTGGCAGAATTCCCAATTTTCTCCCCGGTGGATGCAGAACACATTCTTTTTGTTTAAGGCACTCTGAGTAGACAATAGGCTCCTTGTTTCTCTGTTTTTTTAAAAAGAAAGAATAGATTTGATCCTGACAGTGTAGCTGATGTTTTTCCAATTGATTTGAGATGGTCATTACAGATGCATTTAATCTATTACAAAGGTGTTTATCAATAAACTAAGGACTTGCTATAACTAGACTGTAAATTGCTTATTCAGGTAACTTAAGCATAACACTTTTATAGCCCATATTTTTCTACCTATTGAAGAAAAAAATGAGGCTGAAATTACACTTTCTAAAAGATACTAGGCTGAAAATAAACAATTACATGCTAGTCATAAAAAAAATATTTGCTAATAGACTTAAAAGCTGATAACTGATTCTTTTTGCATGAATTTGCATAGTTGTGTGATGGAATTGTAATGACAATATGAGGTCTACCTAATAAAGGGCTGAGAGCTTTCTGCACTAGGAGCTAAACGTAGGAGAATGGAGCAACTCTTTGCTAGGAGAGTACCTAAGCCATTTCACTGCTTAAGTTGCAATATCCTCAGAGAATCCTGAATTTTCTCAGGGTTGGGCTGTCAAGAAATGAAGAAAGCCTGTGAAACCCAAAGTAAATCTCTTCAGAAGATGCCATTATAAGGACACGACACCAGGCCTAATGCACAGGGATTACTAAAATGTTTTCAGATTTGATGAATTCTTTCTTGGCTGAATAGCAGCCTTCTACTGGCCCTGGGATCACCCCTGGAGGTGTTCACAGCATTGCTGGAAACCCTACCAGGCCAACAGCCTCCCTGGCCAGCTCAACCACAGCTACTCGTGGCACTGTGCTCCTCAAAAATCACAGAAAAATAGCATTTTCCAAAGCACAGACTTCATGTGCCTGGCAGCACTGGTTCACTTACATGTGTACAAGGGACAAAGAACATCATTAAAACAGGTAAGGAACTCCTGTACCTTCCTGACAGAAACCCAAACACCCTATAGCTTCTCTTTCAGGCTACTGCTTGTGTTACATTTCAGTACCCAGCCCTCTGGGGTAAAGACAGGAAAATCTGAGGAATGGACAGGTCCTGTGATTAGGTTTTTAACAGAGCTGGTGGTCACAGGAGGGACAGGGCTCAGACTCCCACCAGGCTTTTCCCACCTGCACAAATGCATTCCTGGGGACACAACTGCCAAAGCAAATGATGGCAGTTTCAGTTGTATTTCATATTTTTCCAGCTGAAGCACTGGGTATATTAACAGTGCCAAAAGGTCACTGGTGGAGGGGATTTATAGTACCTGAGGTACAACAAAGCAAAAGCAACTATTTCAGCAAGGAAATCTTGCCCTATGATTTATTTTCTGATTATTTTAATTAAGGGTTTCTTTGCAGTTTTACAGGCTTCACAGATGGAGCATGTTAGGTACCACAGGGCCAGAGGGGCAGTGTCACCCTCCAAATAATTCAAATTATTTGTGTAGACCTAGATGATAAGAAACTTCTTACCTCCATTTGCATCTGTGAGTTCTGTTCTTCTCAGGAACCCCAGATAACCAGTCCTTGCCCAAATAGTCTGTGTGTCTCCAAAGCTGAGTCTTGAGTTAAAATGATCTGATTGCAAAGATTCATCTCCATAGATGGTAAAATACCCACTGGCGTTGTGAGTGCTGTGAACCCATATCTAAGTTAAAAGCAATTATACTGGTATTAATTAAAGTAGCTTTTGAGAATGAAGCATTATTGAAAATTCTTGATGCAAATATTTTTAGTCATAGCTAGATAATACTAAAAATGTCTTTTAACACTGTTTCTGAACCCATAACTGACCCAGTTCTAGCACAGAGACCCCAATCTACTTTTGTTGAAGTTGCAGGGCAGCTCTGAGCCATGCCACGTTCCTCACTCCTGGTTCAGTGTATTTACCCCAGCAGAGCATCCTCCATGAACACCAGAGAGACAGATTATTTTAAAGGGTGAGGCCAGGGACCTTCACCTATGGAGAAGGATTCATTCCATCAAACTCAAAGCATCATGGAAGTTTTTACAATTTCAAATTAATGAACTCTTACAGAAACTCACAAACTAGACTGTGGTTTTAATTATGATCAAATGTTCTTCATTTTCTTAACTAGATTTTTAACTGCTTGAAAATAACATAATTTTTTTTCTTACTCTAAAAACAAAAAATAAATTTGAAAAACATATAGTCTTTCTCAACTCAGCTAATGAGAGTACTTCAGTGCAGTGAAGCACAATGATTATGGAGAACAGAACAAGAAAACCATCTAGCTGAAATTAGACTAATCTATAAACTTACTTTTCATGTAAGCTTCCATCAGAATTAGCGAAGCACCAAGTATAAAATACAGTTAGGAAAAGCAGATTTTTTTTCATTTTTTTAATTTGGGGTATTCATATTTAGAAACAATTTACTAACAATTTTAATAACGACACAAATATCACGATCCACACTTTATAATGATCAGTAGAATTCACTATTTTCTCAACTGGGCATTTGATAAGATCTATCATAGGAAATCATTAGCATGCACAACTTGAGCTTTCTCTCTGGAATTTAGTTCAGAGCATACAAAGTTCAGGTGCTCATGACTCACCTCACCAAGATGAGAATCTCCTAAGGGTCCCTTTGTTTCTGGATTAGCAATAATGATACGTACTCCTGGGAGGATCTATTGAAAGAAAACATGAGGCAGTAAGAAAGCAGGTACCACCTTATGAAATTGTATGCTGATGCTTTGTCTCCAAAGAACCTTCATTACAAACTATAGGAAATCCTTAAAAATCCTTAAAAAGTTAAAGTAGACTTATAGTGCAAAAAAAAAAAAAAAAAAGTCCATGGATATGATAAATTCTGAGATAATTGGGAAATATGACAAAACTGCTTCTCTTTTTGAACGCTGTTCCATCAATAAACCTCCTCAGAAATCAAATGTTCACCTGCAGAACAAAAATCTGACCAAACAGACCCTGTCTCTATGAGAATACATATCAGCATAGGAAAACCCCAATGAATCTTTGGCCTAAAACAAGGAGAAAGCCAGAGGCATCATGCAATATCCCAGAATAATGACCTGCCAAAGTCCTCATGTGATGGACATTCAGCAACTACAGAGGTGGATGTTGAGCCCTAGAATAGAAAAGGGAACATCCTTTGAGCATGAATTCTGCAAAACTCTGGACAGAAAGCTTCAGATGAGCACCCAGAGCATGACAGCCTGCCCCTTTGTGCTCACCCTGTCCCCAGAGCCATGTCCCAGCAGGGACAGTCCCTCTGCAGGTGACCAGCAGCGTTGGTCATCTCAGACCAGCTCTCACTGTAGGTGGGTTCCGCATCGATGGCACTGCCTGCACCAGCGCCACATTTGTCAGCTGCCTCAAGAATGACATGTGGGGGATGAAAAACCTTCTTTTTGCATAAAAGACTGAATTGATTTCTGCATAAAAGAGCAAGGCACAGGCTCTGAGAGAGCAGTAATGCATCAGTTACTGCCATCATGCTGTAACCCCAACAGTAAAGGAAGGACATCAACCTGCACAGCTAATAGCTCCTTCCCCAGTACTACAGTCATGTAAAAGTGAACAGAAATGGATATTTACTGAAAATATTGACCATAAAAGTTACACTTAAATCTTCTTGCAGTACTTACTTTTCCAGATTCCATGAGAGGCAAACTATGTGGAGATCCTCTTTCGACTAAACGAACTCTGTAAAATAATATGCATAATACGTGGTTGCGTTTATTTGCTTTTCATTAACATTTATTTCTAAAAGGAATGGTTAATGGTTGCAGAGTTTAATGTTATTTTTGGAAGAGTTGAAGCCTATATCCTGTTATGTGGAACATAATCAGACCCAATATGTAATATTAGTCAAAACTTACAGAGGGAAAATAAAGAAAAAAAGATGTGTGTGAACTTTTTCTTAAATAATACATTCTTCAAATGTAGTTGGTGCCTTCTATTTGTTTTTGATAGACTTTTGTAAATGGAATTCCACGCACAGATTTATTCATGACAAGAGGGATCTAAAAGATTGATTTCCCACAAGAACGTCATAAAAGCCAGGGCACAGACACAAAACCATGTGAGCTGAGTGAGCAACTACATTCCACAAGTACCTGACAGCTAAAATCAAAATCATATCAAAATAACTCATAACCTGGCCTCAGCTTCAAATCAGCATTTGCAATCTTTTAATTATTTTCAATGGATAGTGGTTGATAAACATTTTAATATTAAAATCATTTAATGAAAAATATTATTACTGCTGAGATCAGATCCATTCTCAGAGTCTGACTTTCTGGTCCTCTCTTCCTTTTTTAGATAATTGATTTCCCCACTAAGTCAACTGGAATGTCATCTCTCCTTCAGTGGTATCATGGTCTGGAAGGAAATTTCTCATTTAACCTTAGAAGAGTACTCAGCAGGTTAGAATGAAAGATACTCCCAAGTTCTAAAACAGCTGATGATCTCAGCCAGTACATGGCAAAGAAAATTTGGTAACATCTACTTATTCTTGTATCCTAAGTAACTTAAACTTAAGTAGCATGGAAACATTAAACTTCCCACTCCTGAGCAACATCCATAATTTACTTAACCAAGATAAATGTGGACTTATGTCTGAAGAGCTGTTCTTACCTCTTTCCTCCCCCCAGCTCTGGGCATCAGAAAGACAAAACCCCACAACACAAGATGCCTAAAAGCCAACCATATACAAGGTAAAGATGAAATGTCAGAAGACGAGAAAACAGACAGGAGCAGATAGATGGAGACCTGGATCCCATTAAGCTGAGCATAAAACTGAGTCTATTAGGAGCAGCCACAATAGATCTTTTTCAGACTGTTTCGAGGTCTTTTTAGAGACAGAGCATCACAGTGCTCAGTTTTGGAAAGGAAGGTTGAGACACAGAGAGACCTCAGTTAGAGGTCCCTTTGGAGAACAAAGCTTTGGCAAGTTCAGACCCTAAGCAGAAAGGAGATGGAAAAAGATCTTTCTCTTTTTTTTTTTTTTTTTTTCCCTTCTTTACCCTATTTCTTTGCTCCAAGAGTATTCTATAAAAGGTGAGACAGTTGAGGTCAAGGCAGGAATAGTGAATAGTGTTTTATCTGCAGTTCTGGGGAGTCTCTCAACCTTGATGAATGGGGCAGGGCTAAGCCCTGAGATATTACACATCAGTGTGAACAGCTCTTCTCACTAATATAAAGATACAACCCAAACACTCAGGAATTTCAGACCTTTTTCCAAGTTGTGTTGAGAGGAAAAGGATGTGAAGTGCCCTACAAGGGGTACTGCCTGGAGCAGGCACAGTTGGGCAGCTGCAGCCTGACCTACGAGGCGTGTAACAGGAATCACTTTTCAACCCTTGTTCAACTGCCACTAAACTCCCACACCAAACCTAAAGACCTAATTACCTGCTCTGTGTGTTACATTGATGTTCTACTGCCCTTATTTACACTGATGTGTTACATGTGTAACATGTCTGTGTTTTCAACATTTCCTGCTGAGCCTCCCACCAGCTGAAAAGCAGCAGAGCCACCACTGGGTTGATGGCAAAAGCAGTGAAGCTACAGCATCCATTTGTCCATCCAGGGACACAGACATGGGGCAGCAGAAAGCCAGGCCATGGGAGCCTCTCTACAATGTGTGTGTGCAAGGCTAAATTAATGCTGCTCTATAAAGGATACATCTACATCAGCCACACTTGGGGCAGAAAATGGCAACCAAATGGCACACAACCACACAAATCATAAGTATTTAGGAGTATTCGGCAAGGGTTTTAAAAATAACTCTGTATATGTTGAAATGAAATCAAATATTGCAAAAACCAGTTGCCACTAATGCCTATATATTTCTGCCTTTGTATATATATCTTTGTTCTGTAAAATCCGTATCAGTCTAGAAATAGAGAATGTGCCTTTAACTGAGTTCTTCCAAACAACTGACATCTCCAGTTTTCAATAGGTATTTGCAGACAGGTAGCTACTCCTGGAAGAAATGGTCATCATCTCACCCACTTGGTACCTCCTTTAACAGAGTTATTTTACCTATTATTTACAAGCATTTGTGAAATTGAGAAAATCTTGAAAAAAAGACAATTTAGAACACCTCAGCCACAAGCACTATTAGGAGTGATGGTGGCCACTCTTAACACTCTAAAAGTCACTTAATAGTCTAAAGGTCAGGAAGCACTCTATGTAATTTAAGATATGTTTAAAGAGAATTCTATTTGGATAACAGCAGAAAAAAACCTCTGGGGCAGGACAAATGTATGTCAGAACTGTCCAGCTGCCCAGAGATCCTGGTGGCCTTTGCTCCCTTCCTGTCATTAAGACACGGCTCCATGAAGTGTTGCTGAACTACAGGCCTAGCAAAAATCACAAATAACAAAGCAACAGATTCGATGGTCAATGGCATGACTACTGGAAATGAATCAATAGTGATAAATCTGAAAATCCCCTCTTTGCTTTCAGCACCTGTGCTTCCCGTCTTGTTCTTATTATCACTGGAGTATTCTTCTAGTTCTCTTCTCCACCTGTTTCGTTTAACCTTGCCTGATTTTTTAGCACATGGTGATCCACAGAAGGTGCAATTTCTCACTTTCCAGCTCTGTTAAACCTCTCCCACTCTGTGCTTCCCACCTCACAACCCTACAGAGTTTTCATGGCACTGCACTAAACATAGAAAAGGCATTTCCTGGAGGTTTTCTGTGAGGGCCCTCTTAGCACCCAAAACCTTGGATCCCTTTTTAAAAAGTTTCTGCTAAGCTCAGAATTCATTGGGGAACACACCATTAACCTCTAACAAACCCAAAAATAATAAAAAATATTTTTCAAGATATTAAAAAAAAAGATATTTAAAAAGTATACCTATGAGATTCTGATGGTAACGACTCTCATGCACATTCCTAGTTTTTAAGTGCTTAATAGTCTTATTAACTCTACTGTGACTAGAGACTGTGAATAAATTATGGTCATTAGGCAATAATTTTTAAAATTAGTTTTATTGTGCCTCAGCATAAAATAATTCAATTGTTCCCACTCTTCCTCATGAGATTTCCCTTTTTCCACTGACAAATGCAGACACAATTGAAAACTTCTTTGCTTCCTTCTTGAGCAAACAGCATCACTATCAAGGCTGCTCTGGTAGGCAAACTAAAAATGCAGAGCACAGGGCCCATCAGACCCTTAAAAACAGCACCTCTGAATTAGCCAGGTGATGATGGCAAAGAAGCACACAGCTCCTTGCAGCCTCCCTAGGACAATGGCAGCAATCCCTCCCCAAATTCACAAATAATCACAACCGGCTCCCAGGCAGCCCAGGTCCAGGAAGGGCAAGTCCTGTTTCTCAGCAGTGCTCCAGAGTTCTTTGTTGGGAATGAAAACAATCTCTTACAAAGTGAGCACAGAGCCTTCCTGCTGCTTTCTTCTGCCGCCGAGCCTTGCTGGGAAGGGCAGAGGAGAACGTGGCAGCAGAGCCAGACTGGGCAAAGAGCCTGAAAATCAAGTGGATGGGAGAAAACATGCTGCCCTTGGGTGTGAAAGCTACTTTTGCACCTTCTGGTGGTTTGCAGCCAAGCTGAGAGGGAAAACATAAATGAGCCACACAATGTAGGGCAGACACAGGGTTTCTCCCCCACTAAAATATCTGATTGAAGAGAGTGACAGAAGATGTTTAAGAATTGTTTCACTGTTGCAAAGCTATAACCAGGGATGATACACAATGAAACTGTAATGTTTACACAGAATAGTCTTATAGAAGAGTATATTTTTCACAACTTTTTTCCATGGGTTCCTAAGAACATTTTCTTTAAAAATTGTCTCACTGGAGCTGTAGATTTGAGAAAACTGTTTCAAAGTCTGGTTCCTGGGATTTAATGGAGAATGCAGCTACACCCCAGTATGTGCCAACTTCTTTTCTTGTTACAATTTAATATATTGAACATATTTCATCTTCTTTAAATCAAACACTTACTATAGAGAAGTAGGACTGAAATCTGACTTCAGAACAGGAACTGGCCAGCTATAACTAACCAGGCACTGCAATCACTGTGCAGCAAAGGGGTATCAAAATGCAGCAACAATTTCTTTCTGAAACTGAAAATTTTGTTTATGCTCCATTTTAGATCTGGTTCATTTGGTGATGAAAACTCTCCAAAATACACTGCACAGCTTGCTAGTGCTCCACACTAATCAGAGAGTTTGTCAGCAGAGCTCTTAACTCTAGCCTTGGGAATCTGCAGGGGCTGGCACATGCAGAGTGGTACTAAGCAAGACTACAGTGCCAAAACTGGGCAATCCTTCAGAGCTGGCTGTGCTGCTGCTCAGAGAAAGAGTTTGGATTCTGTGATTCTAATAGAGATGGAAAGAAGCTATGAGGTCATCCAAGTCTTGCTTCCTGCCAAAAAAATGCTGCTCCCTGCAGTGCACTTTTGAGTACTTTGCCTTCTTCTGTTAGAGTATTTCAAATGATGGGGCTTCTTCCACTTCCTTTCAGGGCTTATTTCTCAGCTGCAGTTATTTCAAATCCAGGAACCTTTTTCACTCTGTGATGCTTGGCATGAACCAGTCTCAGCTTCCTCTTATTATTTCTACCTCTCCACATCCAACTCAAAGGAGCTTTTCCCCAGTGCCCCCATTCTCTTTCAATATAACTCAGCTGAAGAGAGATTGCCTTTTACCCTACCACTTGGCCAAACCCCACATCTTGAACTTTTGTCTTTCCTTTATAGCCATTCCCTCAAGCTGAGCCATGGTAATTGCCCTCTTCCTCCTTGCCTGTGTGCCAGCATCTTCTGTCAGCCAGGCTTGGGCACTCACATCATCTCCAGCTCTCATTTCCCTGCCTCTCCCACCAACCCCTCCTCCTGCTGGAGCAGCTCTCACACCATGTCGCTTCACAGGCATGCCAGCCTGGATGCCCAACTCTTTGGTCTCTTCCACACCAGCTATTTTGCACTGATTTCTTTCAGCATCTGTTCTTGAATGCTGCCACTCTTGAAAACCCTCAGCAACAAGGCATAGAGGAAACCAAACAGGATGTGATGAACATATAACCCAATGGATTTAAGCCCCCTCCTTGCCCACAGGCTTTCCGTGGCTGAAAGCAACAGCCAGTGGTCTCTGGTTTCATTCCAGCCCTGTTTCTTAAGTTTACCTACTGACCATCATCTTACATTAAAAGTTAAGCTTGTGGGGGAAAAGTGGATATTTTCTTATCCTACAAGATATTGATGTTTTGAATATTTTCCTGTATTAAACTGGAACAAAGAAGTTAAATATGTACAGAAGTTGTAAATGGAATCTAAAAAAAACACATGGCAGGTCAGAAAAAGAGGTTATTTATAGTTAATATTTCAGGGCATTTTGTTTTGTTTTGAAATTAAATGAATTATCTCTCCATACTGAAAATGCTTTAAACCACATCATGATCAAAATTTAAAAACTTAATGTGTTTTGACCACTTTGAAAACTCTTTTTCCTTAAGCTGAAAAGGATCTGCCCAAACTGACTCTTCTGAATTCAACACAGTGGTCTTTTATAGTGAAAAAAGGGCCAACTACCTAATTCATTAGAAACTGTAACCAAAACCAAATTGCAAGGCATTTAATGTCAGAGACCTTTTATGTGGCTACATCCAGAGCACAGAGACTTCCCAGTTCTGACTCAAATCATTAAGAACTACTGCCATCAACAACACCTTTCAGAGATGCATCAATGTCCAGTCTCAGATGGTGCCTGGGTAAGGCTTCTGGTGGGAAAGGGCTGCTGCAGCCTCTTCTCATTCTCTATAGTCAGAAGAAGGATGGGCACTGTAGGTAACAATGGGATCCTGGACTGGGTCAGGGCTCCTTGACACTCAAGACTGTCAGTGCATTTTCTCTTTACTCAAATAATAAAATGTTTCTACGTAAACAATTCCAGAATTAACAAGTCAATGAGATCATTCTAGCAAAAAAATGGAAGTATGGATCAAAGAACATAAGCTCTGCCTTCCAAAATGACAGGCAGGTTCAAATAGCAAATCAGAAAAGTAGGAAAATTGCACAGCTGAACACAGGCTGAAGGGAAACTGTAGATAATGAAAACATTTCCCTGCATCATCCTGGTTTCCTCAGAGCAGATTTTCTTCTATCACATGATATATTCAAATAATGGATAAATACAACTGAGACTGAAAAAGTGCTTTGGGATTTAGGCAAACTTTAACCAACCGAATGAACAACAATTAAACTTTCTGTATGCTTAGGACATATTTTAATCCTGTTAATTTGATAATCAACAAGAATAAGCACTAAATAATTTCCTTTAATGTAAAGGAATCCTTCACTATAAACCTAAATTACACTTCATGTGCCAAATTCCCTGAGGTCAAAAGCTAAGAGCTTCCAATCCTTCAGATGGCTGGACAAAGAAGCAGAAAAAGTTACACAATGATTTAAGACAGTTCAGAAAGCTGCAAACAAATCAAAATGGGGCAGGAACTCTGGTTCAGGAAGGGAACACTCAAAGCTTTATAGATTAAAAAAGCAATAACAATTTTATCATAAAAGGTTATGGGTATGTGTAAAAAGGTAAGTCATGGTTATATTTGCTTTCAGCTTTGAAGTACTTTAAAATGTTCAGCTGCCATCACACATTAAATTTGTTTAAATTAACTCTGCACATGGTTTAAAGCACAGTATACAACTATCTCAAGAGAATGCAGTGGACCAAGACTCTGGAGAATTTGGTCTCCCATCTTGCACCTTGAGCACCATCAGGTACAGCATCACCTTTCTCTGTGCTTCAGGTTCAGCTCTGCAAAACCAGGCATAAAGCTGCTCGCAGCTGTTATTTTTTACTCAGATTACAAAGCTCCCAGAACATGGTGTTTATTACTAATTGTTTTTACAGCACTTTTCAAAATCACTGTTAAGATCTGACAATTCTGTTTGATGCAATATGCTTTTTCTATTTTGTCTTCCTAGTCCTAAACGCTAAAGAGACTTCACATACAGGGAAAAATTTAATTATAATGAACTTGGGATCTAAAAACATCCTAAGCTAATGGAATTAGCTTATTTGTTGTTAAAAAAATGATGGAAATTATTTTAACATTGCTAATAAAATATTCACATTCTACATTCCCACAATGTAATCAAAGGTGGAGTTTCTGAAATCAAGTAATTTTCTTTAACCTGTCCCCTTCTCTTGCTATAACCCCCAAATTTCCCACTATTAGCTGACTCAACCTGCATTTTTGGGAAAGAATCTGCACAAAGTTCTCCTTAACAACAACCATTTTCTGTGCATGGAACACCAACACATGAAGCTATTTTCTCAGTTCAATGAAAACTGCAGATGAGCACTCAGAAGGAAAGGTCAGCAGTGCCATGAGCAGCAGGGCCTTGTACACCTGCAGGCACTGAAAAGGGACTGTCCTGTCACAGGAGACTCTCTGGGAACTGTGGCTGAGCTTCTTGAGACTCTTGGCTTACACAAGTTCATCTTCTGCTCACAGACACTTCCATTATATGCCATACTAAAGAGGACAAGTTAGGCATGAAGCAACATATTAAGATCTGTTGAAAGGAGCCATTTAAGAGGGTATTACATCTCTAAACAAATTAATGTTGCATAAAGGATGTTTTTAGTATTCAGAGCTCTCCTTCCCAAGGCCAATCATTCCTTCAGTTTTCCTTCAGCCAAAGATTTCACTGACAACAGGAGCCAAATGAGTGCCTGAGGCTGGCAAGCTGGAGTGGGTCCCAAGGGTGACAGAACCCATTTCCCAGGGGTAACAGGCAGCACAGTGCCCTGTGCTGAATTATTTGTCCCAAAAAACTGAGTGTGTGGCCCTGTTCTCCTGCAAGAGAAGAGGAGAACAGAAAGGGGGATGGAGAACACATAGGAAGCTGCATCTCTTACAGCACAGCACAGCCTGTGGCTAGAGCTGCAGAAGCTACAAAGCCTTGTTCCAAATCTTACATATATTCATTATTTCCCCTTCCAAAGCAGATGCCTTGTGAAATGCCCTCTAAGGCAGCAGTGTGGGAAAGCAGCACATTTTCCTCCACTGCTGAAACAGCAAATGTACCCTATGCTGATCACTTGGCACTTTTAAAAAATCAGTGTTTAGCATTCCATTAAGAGTATATACCAAAATGAAGGAAAGCAAATTGTTTCAGAATATGTTAACTGTAAAAAACAAATACATAATACATCTTACTTGCATAGAAAATGGAAGAATCAAAATTCCATTTTTTTAAGACATTCCTGTAACTGTACAGATAGACTCATGGCAAAGTCTGGGAGAGAGAAAGAAAGAAGTATGGCCTTTAGGTAACAAAAAAGGGAAGACTTTTTAATAAATCTTCCTCAGAAATATGAGCAGCCAGCTTGTTTTATCTATTTCCAGCTTCCATGAGAAGCATAATTGAAAGAGAAGGACCTGTAACACCAAAGAAACTCAGTATACTTGGAAATGGGAAATCCTTTTTTTTAACAGTGTCAGACACTCTTCAGAAATAAATATGTTGGTGTACTTTAATAAGTTAGAAATCTAATAAGCAGTGAAATTCCCAATAATTTTACAGAAATTTTATAATTTCAGTGGAATTGTAGTTACACTCAAAACTGCTTTGTAAAACCAAAAAGGAATCATTTTCCATCTAGTTCTTATACTGGAAGAATGACTTGCAAATGCTACTTACAAACAGTAACACAGTAACTGTATAATTGCAGTACATCCACCTTGCTGGAAAGCTACAGCTTTTTGTTTTCCCTTTGTCTTTGTCTTACTTGATACACAGGACAGTATTCTCTTTCCCCGAAGACATCCAGGGAAATATAACTGGAATTTCTTGATTTGTAGTTAAACTATGCTAAACCACATCCTCTCTCAAAAACCATATTTGGAGCCAACTCTTATTGTCCTGTTCCACTAAAATCATGATGAACTTTTCTCTTGAAGATGATTTTATCAAGGAAGAAATGGGCTTGCATCAAGGGAGGAAATACTTCAGTGACAAGTAACCTTGCCTTAGAAAGCACAAAAATTACTTTGTAGGACTCTCGCTCCCCTTAGTTCTTGGACATTTCTCCCTTTCTTCTGCCCTGCACAGAAGTTGTGCTATGCCTGGAAACATGAGGCATCTCTCAAAGCTCTTTAAAAGGTACATTTACAGATTTGGTTATAACTCTGGATCCTCATGGGTAAACAGTACAATTTCTTCAACAATATTTGCTCCTCTTCAGTTTCCCAGGCCATCAGCTTTATTCCTAATCACTGACTATTCAGTGTACAGAGATTAAACAAGTTCTCCTGATGCAATCAGAACAGCAAGAGAGAATCTTTCCTCCTCTCTAGACAGACTGGGAGTTCTCTGAGCCAGAACTGAAAGTGTTCACATGATGCTTATCAGCCCAAATTGACTTTTCTTTCTGGGAGATTTGTTTCCCATAGATCAGAAACAACACCAAGGGGATTTTTCAGACAGCAGTGTTTGCATGGCAGAAAGAAAGCACAATACTGCTAAAAAGCCAAGGCTGTATCTTCTCCTGAGGAAAAACATTAAGAAGAAGGAGGGTTTTGCCAGTACCATTACAAACAGCTTACACTCACAAATAAGTTTCTGAAAGCTAACAGGCAAAATGCCTAAAAGCCAGGCAGTTCTACAAAGACTCCTCAAAACCAAACTGCATCATTTCTTTCTGTAAATCTTTGAGGAACTCAGGTTTTATTTTAAAGACCTCAGGCTTTTCTCTCAGGTGAGTTGCTTCTACTGACTCCATAGGGGTGCAAATATTTTTACTCTTATGAAAATACTGTTTCTGTGATAACAGAAAAACATCCAAACAGCTAAAGCAGCAGACAATTACAAAACATTATGGGTGATGTGTGGAATTTGGAGTTGGAGCCACCCATATGAGAATATCCCTGAAGCTCAGGGTGACAGGAATGGCAGTGTTGGAGGCAGCACTTGACAATTCCATTGGCAAAAGGAGCTTATTGTGTCTAAAGCACTGTGAGGACAATGACATGGGAGGTCTGTTTCGAACAGTCCACCAGCTACGTGGAACTTTACACCTCAAAACAACCCAAGCCCTCTGCCTACAGAATCACTGCAAGGGAAATGCTGGCTGGGTGTCACAGAGGGTAGTGATGGATTTTAACCACCCCTTTGGACCCCACACAGTGAACAGCTGAGGATTTGGGTTTTCTCTAACCTGTGACTGGGCTCTGTAGGCTGTAACCTGTTGCAGGAGCTGGAAAAGCCCTGCTCCCCACAGCACCAAGGGAGTAATCCTCAAAGCTTCTCTTTTGCTACCATTGGCCAATGGCTTTCAAATAGGATTAATCAATTAAATTTGCACAAAAGGCAACTATTTCACTGTCACTTGCTATTAGCAAGTCTCCTTCTGACACACCTCCCTCTGTCATTTTATATTCTGTGTGAATATAAAATGGTTCCCCTCCACACCCTGACTGTGCTACAGAGCACTGCTGGGGCTACAGCTCAGCTCAAAACTCAGCTAAGGAGTTCTTCTGTGTGGTAACCCTTTAATAAAAGTATTTTTCAAGGTAGATGGAGAAGTGGTTGAGAATAAGGGAAAAAAGCTCCTGTGGCTTTGCTGTTTGGTATTACCCCAAACAATGTATATATAACATGAAAGTTTCAGTAAAATGCAGAGAAGGATAAACAATTGACAGCCATAATAAAAAGCTATTTTCTGCTCCTGCATGAAGTCTGAAATGCTGGAATATATTAAAATGAAGCCAAAGCCTTTACTGATTCCTTTTGACAGAGGCTGGATTTGAGACTGGGCTCAGTGTATAAGCAATCTATACAAATAAATCCTAAGTAACTGTTTTCTCATTTCTTTGAAATGCTACAAGTGTTCCCTTCTTTTCTTGAGGAATGAGATTCAGAATTTCCATTCTGAAAACACCTTTGTCAGGGAGACAATGTCTGAGCAAGTCTGAAGGGAGTTCAGAGAACTCTGAATGCTCTTGGAATCCAAAACAAAAAGTAAGACTTGTTTGTTATTGTTAGTACAACACACAAATGACCTGCTAAGAAATCGAGTCTGCTAATGACAGACTAAGTATATACAAGGTAATTTTTTTAAGAGCTACATTAATTTGCATCAGTCCAAGAAGATGTCAGTGGCCACATGGGAAAAGACACCTATTTTGTACAGTTCCACAGACTGCAAGTTTAATAAAGAGGGTAATCAGGTTAAAATAATTGTTCTAATGATGGAGTGGGAGCATTTCAGTGAAAGACTGTGGATATCACAAGCCACAAATTGAATAATAGCCAGACAAAAAACCTAATAACTTGAACCCAAATGCATCTTTGTGTTTTTGGTCTGTTTGGCAATATCCCACATCTGGATTTGAGTCCCTCTTTGGTGCCAGCTGCCTCACCATGTCTGTCTATCCCAGCAGCTCACCATTACATGTAGCCCAAAAGGAGCTCTAGGAAACCACAAAAGAGTTTAATAAATTAATTTTTCCATCTTTATTACCCTACAGACTTAACTAGATGAAACTGAATAATTTAAAAGATCATTTAGTGCACCTATTATTTCACCAAAGGGTATACTGAAGTTTGAAGACAGCATAAGATGGGAAAGGAAATCTGCACGTGTGAAACTAGAGATGACATCAAATAAAACAGAAAACAGTGTTTACCAGCACTGGCTGAAAGTCTTCATTCTTGCCCAGTTTGATACAAAACGTCAATGCAGTTCAAGAAACAGTTTAAATACAATTTGTAGTCAAAATAAGGGGGAACTGTCTATGACAAATGCATGCAAAATGGTATCTACATCTTCATCAATACATTTGTGACTTGGTTCATGGCTCTGTCCCCCTGGGAGTCCAAGCCTCCACTACATCAAAGCTCCTGAGTTGTCACTATCTGCTACAGAACAAGAAAACTGGTGACATTTTTATCTGCTTTTGGGAGTAGACAGATTGCAATGGATATGTTTCCTTTTACTTTTCTTATCCTTTTAAAAATAAACTTCAACATCGAAGTAGATCTTTCTGCTTAGGGCAGAACAGAGGTTTTCATATTTTTTTTTAATGGATAAGGTTTTGATATAGAGAAGAATATTAGGATGCAAGGGGATGTTTATCTTTACAGGATTTGCATGAAGTTTCAACTTTAGGAGAAGATCAATGATCTCCCTCAGCTGTCACCAGATGGATCCTTCAGCTCACTATTTAAAATTCCTGAGGAAATTCTCTATAAAACATTTAGACTATGAAAGGTACAGATACCCAGGAAAAGAAATTCTTATGTTAAAAATTTGAGAAACAATTCAAAGCAGTCAAAATATTTCAGTATTTTTAATGTCATTTTATTTCTAAATCATACCTGCTAGTTTCAAATTTAAGGTCATTTCAAAATATGTATTATCAGATTAAAACAGTAACATTTGAAAACAGCTTTGAATGAATCTAAAAAAGTATGGTTTAGGATGCTTACAAATATACTGAAACATGTGAGAATCCAGCCTGACCTTCTGCAGAACACTTGAAAATATTTTTGCCCTGTCGATGGGAAAGATTTAATTTGGTTTATTCTCAATTTGATGAATTGGCTTGTTTTGCCAATAAATAGCTTTTCTATCAAAAACTAAGCTGCTGTTAAGGATGAAGAAACTGTGAAATTTTTATTTTAATATCAGAAATTTGTTTTCTGCTGGACATTTTATAACCACATCTACATATTGTTCTAGAACAATCCAGATACAAGGGATGCTTGGGCTTGAAATTTACATCTTTACTGGTACAAAAGGGTGCGAATGTTGCAAAAGCCACCATCTTTCAAGTATATGGTGTTTTGGCATGATGAGAAAAGGCTCTCTCTATCTCACTCTCTACCTTTTTTTTCTTCCAAGCACTTCTCAGCTTTTAGCATATTTAGGCACCTTGTGTTTAACTACCTGAAAAGCTTTCTGAGGAGAGCATGACTGGTCAAAAATATGATGGAACAGTCTGACAAACAGGCCTTTGAAGCAGGACAAGAATATGTATATATTTATTTATTTTCCCTTTTTGTGGGGGAGGGGGAATAAAATTGGTTTCCCAGAGGCAGAGAAATGAAGCAATGACCTGAGCAGGTGCTCCCACCTGGAGCTCTGCTGCCTGTCCCTCCCTGGGGATGCCCTGGGCACATGGCCATGGCCTGAGCTGCACAGGGAGGCAGCAGCCAGGAGCCTCTGTGCTGTGCTGGAATCATTAATCCACCTACTGTGTCCTTTGGACCTGAGCTAACCTCTGTGGTCTCTGTAAACTGCACTGCTCTGCACTGCTGGGGCACATCCCTCACCTGGCAGCTAACTCAGGAGTCTTCTGTGCTTTATTAAAAGCCTCTGTGGGACTTGCCTGTCTTTGCTCTCTCTTTCCTCAGGCCATCCTGAGCACACCCTGATTTGTAGAAAATCAGTAAAATTTTGAGTACAATGATACTGATATCCTGCCACCAACAGCAAGCCAGAGCTCTATATTCTTGCTTTTTGTGCTACTCAGATTCCAAAAGCAGGTGTCTAATGCCATTTGAGACAGCTCAGGGTGCCTGGGACACTCCTCAGGACTAACAAACACAATGTGACCCCGTGTGAGATGCTCCTTGAGCAGCTGGAGCACCTAGAACTGCACTAGATGCTCACAGCCAGGCAGTCAAACCTTTTTCCAGTGTCAGAACTGATGCCAGTCACTGACCAAGTGGTTGCACCCCTTGGTACAAGTTTCCTGAACCCCCAGTACTATGGCCAGAGTCCCAGCAGCTAAACCTAAGCTGTTGGCTCAAAACCACACAGGGACACACACAAAAAGGTGTTTGAAAACCTCCACCCTGCCCTAAGAAGCAAACCATCCAAATCCACGGGGAGCTGGGAGGAAAGAAACATCTAGTTAGGTCAAACAACCACCCCTAGATCTCCACACAGATTGTACCTAGCACAGGTAGTTTGACCTAAACACCTATAAGAAAATGACATTTTCATGAGCTGTAAAGTGCACAAGCACACAATTACCAGATGAAATAGTTGGATTGAAACTGATTATTAATTTTTATGTATGTGAACATGATTTGAATAATCTCAAAGAGATGAACTACAGCTGTTTTTTGAAGCAACTAGGGAGTGTTATCATGCCAAGAAAGAAAACATATGTTCAGTCTGTTTCAGACCCTGAAAAATATCTTCTAAAATACAAATGATGAAAAAGATTTTCTCACCTGAAGTGTACAGTGTAAAATATTCATATTGTTGGGGGACTGGCTGGCCTGCAAAGACTCTGTGGAATCCTACTCTACGGTCTCACAGATATTAACAGGGATCTTTCAGATACTGCTAAGTAATAGGGACATTCAGTTCCACTAGAATGGTTAGAAACAGCAAGTGTGAGGAACTCTATGTCAAATAGTGTTGTTTTCTCCCTTAATTTATGACCCAGTAATCTAATTCCAAATTCCTCAGGACTGGGTAAATGAGGCACAGCTTTAAACCATCAAATTAAAATCTACATTACCACAATATGAGAACCAGCTCTAAAGACCATCTTTCATGTTCTGTAGAACTAGTCACTAAATATAAATTAACACACTGCAAAGCCTGATCTTGATAATGATCCCTACTTCTCAATGACATGCCAAGGCAGGGAAATAGTATACCCATGGTTTATGCAACTTTCATGAACAGTAAATCTTAATTCCTCTCTCTAAACATATTTTTTTTATCATTTATAATTTTTACTGACTGTGAAAGTTACATTCTCTTTCTATAGAAAAGGACTTTTTTCTGGGTTGATTATGATCGTGGACTCTGTCTCTACACTACTGCACTTGCTGGGCCAGGAACACTGAATTTCTGTGGCTGGGTTATGCAGACAGTAGTGTCCCAAAGGACAGATCAAACCTAAGTGCTATTATTTGAATCATTGTGTGCAAAAGGAATAAAGAAATAATGAGTCAAACATCTTGCAGCTCCTTTCTTCCACCTGCCAAACTCCATGTGCAACATGAAAATACCTACATGTCTATCTGACCTAACTAGCCAGTGGGTAATTTGGGCTTCCAGTGCCCTTTGCACTTTGATAGAACCAAAGTTGGGGGGCAAATTCTCTGTTAAGCTTTTAAGAAGGATGAAAGAAAAAGAACAAAGAAACTCCCTATTTGGATAATGATTTTTTAAGGGAACCAGGACTGTTAATTAAATGTTCACCTTTTCCAGAGTTCATAGAAAACTTCTTGGTTTATTACAGTTCTGTGAAGAGACTCATGACCAGAGTATTGGAAAACTGAAATATATGTGCATGGGTATTTTTTTAAATGACACCTGAGATCTCAAGCTTGCCTCCAACCACTAAGTGATAAATTTTATCTCTCACTCCTTGTATACATGTCTAACACTCAAGATGGAACTGAAGAATACCCACAACTACAGAATGTGGTTGCTCACAGTGGCTGAAGCAAATAACCCATCCCCTCACAGTCCTGCAGCATTAAGAACTGCAGCAAACCCACCATGATCTCCTGACAGGCAAACAGCTGCCAAGCCAGGAGAAACCCCCAGTGAAGCCAAAAGGCCCAAGAGGACTCCAGTCCATGGGGACTGGCTAGGCTGCACCACCTGAACACAAGTGTCCTGGAATCCTGGTGGCAATAAAGGCAAGGAACCTTGTTAGTCATTGCTGTAGTGATGTTAGATGCCTCAGTTTTACCAGAGGTAAAATTAATTAACCAATATAATGTCTGTGTCTTCTGGCTGGTAGGAGGCAACACAAATCATTTATTATTGCAATTGTTTCCAGGGTCCATAGGGTGTGCTGTCAGCAGCTTTCTTGCTAGAAACTCTGTTAATTGTGTGTATTAGAGAAAAAGAAAAAGGTGGTTCCAACCTGTCATGCCTCAGTGCCCTCATATCAACATACACTGTGGTGGGATCTGGTCCAGATGTTCCCTGTAAACAACAACATCAGCTAATCAGAACCTGAGGGCTGGGAGGAAGAAAGAGTTTTACCCCCCAAATAACCAAACATTCATTTCAGTGCTAATTATGCTAATCAAATGACAAGTTATATTTAAGGTATTCATCAATCAAAGCTCAGCTTTACAGAGTCAGAACAAGCACTGGAAAAATACCTACCATCAGGTACTTGTCACCTTGGAGTTCAGAAAAACATCAAGCAGTCAGACTACTTAACCAACACATGTCAACAGAGGTTTTATTTGCTACAAAAGGCCAAGTAATCAGCACATGGATACATACAAAAAATGTTAAACACGTTTTGCCATATAAAGGAAGGCGGAAATTGCTGAGGAGACACAGTTTAATGGCAGAAGCACATGGTCAGGAATGTGAAGCATGGTTTACTGAGAGTCTTCCATACATGCAACAGAGAATATACTTGAAGCTAAAGATAGTAAAGGTAGCACGCATGACATGAACCAATCCGGCCTGAAGGTCTGTTAAGCAATTTTTCTGATCCTTTTCAGTCTTCCACTGCATAATTTAAACCCTTGCTTTATGTCACAATATTTAGTTACTTGAAAAGAGGCAGACTAATTTTAGTTTCCTTTCATGCAGAGATGATGCAGTCTTTAGGCCTTTCCACCCACAGATTTTCTGCAGTTTTGCAGCCTGCTATGATCTGCCCTTCTCCAAAACTTCAAACTCATCACCACTGAACATCATGTGAATTCTCAATGCTCCAGGCAAGGGCTCTCTTCTCTGCTGCAGACCTCATGCTACGGCTAAACACAAAGCTAGAAGAAAAGCACAAATTCATTCTGGAACGCCGGCACGTTGGAAATTTTCTTTTCAGCAGAGGAATTGTCCTGGATCTGGTAAACTCCAGATGCACAAACTCCTTTAGCAGTTATTTAGATGTCTACTACTTAAACCAGCAGGCAACATGAACTCCTAGTGATTTCTGTCCCATTTGGGATGCATTGTAGGGTATAATTCTTCACATTAGGAATGTGTTGGGCTAAGTTTTACTTTTCTGCGATGCTGTCTGATTGTTCCACAATTTTTTGAGCACCAGAAGTTGCAACCCAGACCCACAAATATCTAATTTTTGTATCTATGAGGGAAAAGTGTTACCACTACCAATTGCTACTTACTGAACAGGTACTGATCATCACCCACCACCAGAGGAGAACAGGAGTAATAGAGCTGCACATGCATGTTAGCCTCTTTAGCTTGTTATACACAATACAAGGTACAATATCCTCTCTAGCTATTAACAACACGATTTTCAGTCTACTGCTAAACTCAGCAGTGTAACAGACTAGTGCTGAGTGGAGAACTTATTTGAAATATATGCAATGTTGAAAAGAAAAAAACGAAACCAAGGAAAAATTGGTTATCTTTAAAAATAAAACCAAAGCTGATTTGTATTTGTAAAATAATGGAAACAGTCAAGTTTGAAAATCAAAGACAATCACTATGGTATTTATTATTTTCAGCATGAATGAAATAGTTACAATGGACATCTAATATTTGATGAAACCTGCATCCAGATAAAGCTATACTGGACTTATTTATAATTTTATAGAAGGATCTGAAAATCCCCAAATCTCCAGACTCAATTTCTAGTCTGTCCCACTGTTGGAAGCTGATAGGTGGGTATTGAGGGAACATGAAAATCCCCTACCTGCTCGGCCAGCTTCCCCAGCCTGTGAGGCTATAGCAGCAGGAATAGCAGGGATGAGGGAGAGAAGGAAAGAAGGTAACACAAGACAAAAATAATAATAAAAAATGGGAATGAAGGGTGGGAGAAACAAAAGAGGAGAATGCAAAAAGCAGGGAGTAAAATAAAAAGAAAAACAATGTCAAATACAGGAATTTTACAAATTAACCATTATACCATTAAAGGTTAAAAAAAGTAAAAAATGAGGTGTCAACATTTTTAGTAGAGCAACAGAAGAGACAGCTGTAGACTGCTAACCTCGGACAAACAGATTTAAATGGTTTTAGGACACTACAGACAATGTTGTTAGTGGAAAACACATGTCTAGCATACTGTTTTTTTTGTTATTGGGTTTTTTTTTTTGTTTTGAAGTCATTAAACATTATGGCCCTCCTATTTTAATGCACTTTATTCCATTGAGAATTCCAGATCTGCCATTTTACTATTAACAGAAGTTTGTAAGTGATGTCCTCTGGAAATCAAAAGTAAGCTCTCTTTATGAAAAAAAAAATAAAACTAGTATACAACAGAGAAAAATACTTACACCTTCTTGCATACATATTGACCTGATCCTAAAGTGAAATGAAATCAAGGCTTGGTGCATAATCTAACTACTGGAAGATCATAAATAAATGGAGTAACTTCAGAGCCCAAGAAGTCATCATTCCTATTTGTTATGGTAAACAGTGTAATACATATAAAGAACAGTAAAAATTAAAGTTGATAAAAACCCATCAGCTCTCCACCATGACTGATAACTCAGCAAAGAGACAAAAAATCCTCAGTGGTGACTAGTCCCAAGGCACTACTATCACATGGAGTATCTAACACCAGATGGCTGCTGTGGGATTTGCCCTAGGACTTGTGAAAACAAACAGCTCTGAAAGCCCTGGCATCCCACATTCCTCTCACCAGACTTCTGAATGCCAGCAGAGTTAAAGACTGCAGGAAGCTGCCACAGCAGCACCTTAAGACAGGTCTATTTTGGATGCAAAGGAAGATGAAACAACAAAAATAGGATGTATCTGCTTATTGCATTGGTGCCCCAAAATGTTATTACTAATAATCCAGGCTGAACACTGCAGTGTAACTGCAAGAAAGCAGGAGAATTACTGAAATCCAGCAGTTATATAATTCATTGCCTGTGACTATACTGCAGGTGCAGAACGGACTTTGAGAGTACCAGAGTCTCATATGGCTTTTAACTACAGAACAGCCTGAGAAACAGCAGCTGAATTATCAGCAATGTCCTTCTGTGGCCAGTTGCAGCTGAAATACTCTGAAAAGTATTTCAAAGGAAGCAGAGTCTAAGCCAAGACCAGAATGACTGACTCAATTTGTCTGTGCACATTTATTTTGAGAGACAGAGATAGAGAGCATCTGTTATGCTGGTAACAGGGAAAAAAACAACACAACTTCTGGAGTATCTGATTATTTACTTAGGATATGCCTGGTAGTGTTCAAGAAAACCAAATGGGACATACAGAATTTTCTGCCTGAAAAGGGTATATCATAATTACATCTCTTGGACTAAATGAATCTCTGCCCATGCACAGGCTGCCACTGGTGAACCATCCCTGGTCTGAACAAATCTCAGCAATATGCCAGGCTTTTATTCTCTGGGAAAACACTGCAGGTCAAAACTACTTGAAGTGGTACTTCTTGTAGTACCAGTGGTACTGCTTGAAGTACCACCCCAAGAAGTCAGCTGTAGAGCTGGCCACATGCCAGGACTCAGAGCTCACCTAATTTCCACTCAAGTTAAAGGCCAAGCTGCGTGCTCTCCCCTACTTCCCTCTCCAGAGTTAAAAACCAGGAACTAGGCTATCAGAAATCCTAAGAATTTAAAAATAACTGGGTTTTTTGGGTTTTATTTAACAGCCTAAGGATGTGGCCCCAGTGTTTACTCCGAGTCTGCTTCTGTTCCAGCGAGCTCAGAACAGGAATTTTTGGTGTGCACTTGGCAATGTCACCTACGCGAGCACAGCGGCTGGAGCTGTGAAAAGAACTTCATGGCATGACTCATAGCAAAGGTGGGAAAACAGAATCTGAGGGCGCTCACCCAGAGCTGTAGTACATTGCTAAGTGTGAATCATACCTCTGACACAGTGCACGATCTCCTGTGGCACTCCTTGCAGACCTACCCTTTATTACTTTTAATAGGGAAGATCCTCAGAGAGTGTGATCTATCAGTAAGTAAAAAGAAATATCAACTTTATGCCCTAAACTGAGCAACAAAGATTCCTTCTCTAGACAGTGAGGAAAGGGTCCATTTCATGTAACTTCAGCCACTAAAGAAGAAAGTTTTCTGTATAAGGTAGGAAGGATCTCCTGATGGTGATGGATCCCATCCCCAGCTGGGTGCCTGAGATGTCTCTTGAAGTATCTCTGTGATTCCACTGACTATTGATATGGGATAACTCACTTAACCTTGCAGTCTCAGGTAGAGGAGATAGAAAAGAAGCAAGATAAATCCTGCTCTCCTTAGCTTGGATTGATTTGTCAGTACATTTTCAGGGTTAACTAAGGAAAATTAACAACTTCTAGAAGTTTTCCCTCAACTGAAATTGAGTAGCAGGTTGAATAAAATGAAAATATTTATTCCAAGTGTTTAAATGGAAATCAGCTAAAATCCTAGAGAACCATCTGTGCTGTTGTAAGAAACCAGCTACTTTTCATATCTATTTTTCTCTCTCTCTCTCTCGAATGCTAAGATGCTAGTTAATGAGAATTAAAATATGCTAGATTGAATCTTTTCATCTCTCTAATCCCTGGACCATTATCTGTGGCTACACAACCATAAAAGGTCAGATATTAATAGCATTTAAGTGCCTAAAGATGGAGGGAATGATTTATTTTCAAAAGCCCACCTCTAGAAATCTAGTCTGCAATGACTACATCAAAGGAAACATACTAAATTTGCTCTCAGTTTGAAAGGAAATGAATGCAAATGACAATGCATTAGTCTGTCAATGATCACAACCCAGAAATTAAGATAATATGGTAGACTAAGATTCTTTTGTACCAAAGAGATTATCACAATGATTTCTTTTTCAAGGTAATCTTTAATAAAATGTTAAATTCTGGTATACACACACAGACACACAGACACAGAGACTCACACACAGAGACTCACACACACAGATACACCCACATGGACATAAACAACTTCCTCCTCTTCTTTTTGGAGAGGTGAACTGTAAAAGCTTTCTGGAAGAATCAGGATACCTTTCCCTTTAAACATTTGAGTCTTGGATTTGTCCACAAAATTGGAAATCAAGAAGGTATCAAAGACAATATCCAAGATGCATTAGAGGCAGCCCACAGAGAAGAAACATGGATAAGGGTCAGTAGCTGAATCCTGAGATATGTTTAGTAAGGTGATTAGTGGATACATATTTTAGAAGCACTGCAGACCAGGCTGGATCCCCATTATCCCTGTGGAAGTTGGTGTTCCAGGAACCACGTGCTGATCTCATAGATGACATAACTTGGAAGAAAAAAAGCAAAGGCAGATGCTATTGACTCAGATAACTTGACAAGTAGTTTTATGCAGTGTGAAGAATCCAGAAATCATAACCCATTTCTGGAACATACTGGAGACTATACTAATTGCAGGAATACTGTAGATGAGGGATTAAAATTTAATTTGTTTCTCAGCTGAGAAAACAGAATAGCCCACAAGGTATTCTGGAATACCACTAGCCATAAAGTTCCAGACAATTTGGAAAGAGCATTCAATCTAATTCAGTATCCAGTCCCTGGCAATGTCTACTGCCAGATGCTTCAAAACATGTAAGTCTCTATCTTTACAGTCTCCACCAAAATGACATGTTTTGTGGTGATGCTTGCAAGTAAAACCTTTAGTAATTTTTTGAGCACCTTTAAAACTTGCCAAAAAAGCCTCAGCTCAAATGCTTCAAAAACAATTCTGTTTGGGAAGATAATGTTGCTACACATAGCCTGTCCTGAAGTGGCTTTTCTCCATTCCAGCCACATCACTCTTTAGGCAGTGTTTGGCTTTTAGTTTGTCCTATGGACTGAGATGCCACATCTGAGTAGAACTCAACAAAGCCTGACATTAAGCTATACAATCAGCCAGGCTGTTTAACCATCTCACTCAAGGCTCTCATTCTGTGCTGTTCCTAAATCCATAGGCACTATCATTAACAATATTCCTTCAGAGATTTAGCCAGTTTTACAGTTTGATTCAATGACTCCTTCAAGAATTTCTGTAAAGAACCATCTAAGAAGCAGTCTTCAGCTAAGGAGTTAACACAATCAAAAGGCATAGTCAAGCCATAATCCAGCCTAACTCCATGTTGATTAGGACTTCCAGTTTCTCTGACTGTAGCCAGCTTCCCTGCATGTTTGCAGTGGGTTGACCCAGTCAGCAGCTCAGGACTCACCCAGCTCCCTGTGGGACAGGGAAAGCACAGGAAGAGCAAAAGTGAGAAAATCCACAGGTCAAGATGAAGACAGTTTAATAAGAAAAGGAAAGAGAAAAACTCAAGTGATGCAAAAGCAATCACTCATCACCCCCCTTGAGCAGAATGATGGCCAGCCAGTCTCTGAGCAATGGCTGCTTTGGAAGACCAACCACCCTTTTTCTTTAGTGCTGAGCATGACATTATGGGATATCCCAGGTCAGCTGGGGACAGCCTTCTTGGCTGTGTCCCTTCCCAGCTTCTTTCTTCTCCAGCCTGCTTGCTGGAGGGCTGTGGGGTGATGGTGCAGGGGACACAGAGAGAAATGGGGACAGCCCTGATGCTGTGCAGGACTGGTCAGCACAAGCCCAGCCATTGGTGTGCTCCCAACACTGTTCAGTCACAAATAGAAAACAGCTCCACACAGGCTGCTATGAAAAACATTAAATACCAGGCAGAACAAGCACAATGTTACTTCCAACAGGCCACACTTTGATATTGCACCTGGCTTACTGCTCCTTAGTGTTATCCCATGATTTTGTTATTTGTCCTGAATTAAGGACTTATAAGTGAAGCAACCACCATGAACCATCCAGAGATTGGTGCACACCTAAAATGGTGATTTTCATTAGTGGCAAGCAAACTTCTGCAGCTAAAAAATTG